>BPLR01018234.1:0-20135 GCA_021605095.1 Caerostris extrusa | reverse complement strand
GTTACGTGTATTATTAAAATGGTATATATATATATATATACCAAGTAGGGTTTTTTAACTTAATTTACGCATTACTCCCCACAATTCCATCTCAGCATATTCAGATTTTTTGTATGAATAGCTCTTCACCGCACTTCAAAGAGAATTTTAATATCGTTTCTACTTTTAGAACAACGGCGTAAACAAAGAAAATGCGGAAGAAAAAAATGTTGTGGAGCAAAACGGTTCTTCAATAGTTCATCCTGATTAAATGACAGGAGTTTATAAATAACAACTACAGCAAAGGAGAATACATGAAAGAAAAGACGTTTGAGGATGGGGAAGAAGAGAAGGGGGGAAGATTGCAAGTTTGGGGGAAAAAAAGAAAGAAAGAACAAGAAAAAAAAAGAGGAGAGGAATATTTTGAAAAGAAAATAAGGGGTAGATATCTGAGACAACATTGTGATGGACTTTATTTTTATTTATTTATTATTTTTTTAAAGTTTTTAAGTTTTGACGGAAACAATTGGTTTAAAAGATGTTATGTCTGACGAAAATATTTTACTACATCTAAATTTTTTATTCTTTTTTATAATTAAATACAAAAGCATGATACTGATTTAAGTTTTAAATGTTCTGTTATGAAAATATTTATGTACTGGATAAATAAAATTAAATGAGCAATTTTTGTATTTAAGTTTATTAATATAAAGCTAGCTGACGTGAATACTTTGTATACTTTCTTCCGCAATGATTAATGATACGTTAGATTTTGAAACTTCATATAATAGATAGTAACAATAACATTTTGATATCATCTTGATCGCAGTTTCTTAACCAAGGATTTAAAAGTTGGAAGCAAAAATCATTTAAACATGCGCAATAAATGATGATATAAATTAAAGTTGTATTAAAGATTTTGAATAGAAAAAAAATCGATTGTTTTCTATCGCACAGCAATTTTCATTCCAGATAAATAATTATAACAAACGCATTAGCAAGTGTTTTCTAAAACAGTTTGAAACGAAACATCGAGTATCTACTTTTTTTTAATGCTATACATCTCCTTTCTTTCTTTAATAAACATTTGCTTTTATTTTTATTTATTTAAAATATTATTCTACAAAAAAGATATTCGCGGTATTAATTTTACTGGTAAAAGGTATTCATACTTTAAAAAAAAAAGCATAGAACACGTGATTTATACTATTTTCCAGACTTTAACTGATCTAAACTTTTTAATTAGGAAAATAATTACACTGAATTTTTGATATGATCCTATGAATCATTATCAAGAAGCGCTTATCAAGAATAATGTTTGTCCATAATGACCTCCATATGGAGGATTAAAAAAATTAAATTATCCATTAAATTTTTCACATCCTTTAAATGAACATTATTCCTTTTACTAAAACTTAAGTCTTCGTTCAAAACAGTGGAAAATACTTTATTATGTACACTATAGCTTAAATTACCTCGTAAAATATCCATCTAACAACTTTTTTCAATACACATAGGTTATTTTTTTACTTCAGTTCATTACAATACATATATTTTTTTTGAAACTTACAACTTTTTAGTTTATCGATTAACACCTATTTTTAAAATATTTTTTAAAATATTTCACATCACAGTGACTCTAATCCATTCATACTTGTCCACCCTTTAAAGTGAGCTCTGAGCACAAGGACTCGAGCATCAGCGTTCAAACTTCGATGATGGAATGGACAAAAAATCCCGTTTTTTCATCCAGAAAAAAATCGTGTTTCCATAGCAAATATTTCAAAGTGATCCTCACCTTTAACTTTGGTTGCAGCTATTCATAACTGACAACCTTATTTACATACATTGGAGAAAAAAAAATCTGAGTAGTACCTCCACGATTTACAAGACTGTCAAAATTGTCAATACTAATTGAAAAAATACTGCAATAATATGAGCGATTACAGATATCTTTTTAGAAAGAAAAAGAATCAACTTTGAAACGTAGCTCAAGATGTAACTCAACTTGTAACTTTGAAGATGTAACTCAAAAATTATAATAAATATTCTAGTTTAGCTACGATTGTATCTTATAATTAGTTATCACAATTATCCCATAAAATCACAATTATCCATCAAAGCATTAAAAGAAATTATGAAAAATTCTCTACTAAGTTAAATAGTGACTATTTAGATTTTGCAGAATGAAATATAATGTCAGTAGTACAATATTATAAAATTTAACGTTAGTTTTTACAATGTCTCAGGTTACAAGAAGAATGTAATACAAAGACACTAATAAAAAGATCATGTGACTCAAAATGAACCAAAATTAATGCAAAAAATTTTATTGAATAAAGAATTACAAAAATGCCAATTTTAAACTAATATAAATAAGTAAAAGAAAATGTTTCATGTTAACAAAATTTTCAAAATTTGAAATGAAAATATAAGATGACACTATTTAAAAAAAAAATGTAAAACTAAAGAAAAACTATTATATTACAAAATATTGTAACTAATACTTAAAAATCTGTGAAAAGCAATGAATATTTATTAAAAAAAAATATGCGTGATAAAATGTTTATGTATCATTTTATAAATAAAATACCTTTTCAGTTTTTCGCAAAAATGTTTTAAAATTATATTTGGTAAAAATAAAAAAGCTTTTTATAACCAACATTAGCTTTTATATGAATTTATATTTTAGCAAATGCCAGTACAACAAAAAATATGCTGACAAATTCTGGATAAAAGCAAGAAAGTTCTAAAGAATTTTTATTAGGTGTTAGTTATACTGATATCTTAATAAGTCTAAATAAGACATTGTTTGAATTCTTTTCAAAAGCAAGAACATCTTAGAATACTTAAAAGGTGTAATAAAATTCCCAACACAATTACTTCCTGGAAGAATCTGCGATGAATTTTAAGTAAGTTAACAAAAAATTTGCTACGACGACGGCTAAAAAATTACTTTTACTCAGCTAAAATGCGGAATCGAAAAATTTTTTTATTCGAAAAAGAGATAGAACTGCTTAAATTTAAGTCAACAATGATTTACCAATGCTCTAACAAATAGCAAAGGTATGAACTGATGAGAATATGGGTTCAATACTTCTTTTTGTATCATAATTCTTACAATCGTTTTTATACTTTAATGCAGTTCAGAGAGAAATATACAACACCATTTTCTATAATAATTGACACTCGACAATTTACCGTTAATGCCTATTTTATTCCAAAATGTCACCCAATTTTAAGACGAGATCGAGACGCTAATATAAGAGATGATTCTTTGAACAATTTTAGTGTAATAAATCGGGAAAAAGAAGAAAGCAACAACGGTAAGACTGGATTATTACAAAAGACTTAAAGAATGAGAAATAAAATATATTTATAGAAGAAAAGAAAAAAAGTTGCCATCTCATAAATCCCTAGTTATGAATATGTTTCCTTATCTTCTACTCAAATATTTTATTCACGTTTGGAAACAAACTGAAAGGACCAATGAAAGGAAGGTAAGTAACTGAAAAGGGGGGTGAGTGAAAAAAATTTAAATAAAGGCGAAGCTTGGAGAAGCAGTAACGAGTACAGTTTGGGTAATATAATGAGCTGGAAAACCTGTGCGATATCTCCAGTAAATCGGGAGACTTTTGTTTCTGATTATTTTGTTTCTTCTTCTTCTTGGGATACTTTTCTAACATTAAAATATTTCCGATTGAGATATAGCACTTACAGGGAGCCCAGCGAAATTTGACGAAGACAGCTTTATAGCTAATGGCCTATTGTTATTTTTAACAGAGCGAAATGGTAGTTCCACTTTTATTTATTTATTTGTTTACTTTTTCTCCCCTTTTCCTCTCTTCTTTTCTCGTTTGACGTGCTTTTTACCCACGAATAGAACTGAGATGAAACATTTAGTAATTGTGTCCTACGTTCTACATTGCGAATACAGATCCTACATCGATTATTACATACATTTTTTTTTTCTTTCTTCTTCTTGTTGTTTTTTCAGTCTTATAGAAAGCAACAGTTTTCATATTTTGCAATTTTTGTTCGCTGAGTACTTTTACCGAAGACTACGCAGCACTGCCTCCGCTTTTGCACTTTGATGAGACTTATAATGATTCAGTGATTCAGAGATTACCGAACTAAAGAAACTTGAATCCATTTTTAAATAAGCCCGCCGCGTATATAGGAAAAGGGTTGCTACAGCGCAAACATTCTCTGGTATCTTCTCCAAGCACAAGGCACGTACCGGTTGTCGTTGCAATAAAAATGCCTCCTAATCGTCAGCAGGAGCAAAAGGACAACCACGCAAAAACAGTTGTTGACATTCTCAATAATTGGTAAGCTGATATTCCAGACGATATTTCGATGGCAAACGGTAAGATGAAACAATGCGGGGAGGTTTGGATGATTTTTTTTCTTTTTGTTTTAGCGGTGTTTATCGAAAGAGTATCGTTTTCTCTTGCACAAAGAAAGTAATTAGAAAAATGCAGTTCTTCGGAAAAGCACAAACGGAAGCAAGATGGAAGCTTGAAAATAAAATGGTTGCACACACAATAAAGTGGAAGCAAATGGTACTTAGAAAGGTATAATTGAAACAAACGGGGTTGAAAATTAGTTTCTACCAATGAATTATTTATTGCAAAAAAATAAAAGTGGTTGTTTCGGTATCAGTTCTAGAAAAAGCGTACAACAGTACGAATAAAAAAAAAACCTGATAAACTAGTGAGAAAAATTAGAAAGGAAATCTATTTTGGAAAATAGGACAACATACAACAGATTCAAAAATATTCAATGTTATTCCATAGTTATAATTGATTGCGACATAAAACTGTTTTTTTTTGTTTCTGCAATTTTTACTATACTATTTTGTAAAATATTTTAGTTGATTATTTAATGACGAAGATAAAATTCTTTATTTTTCACATACACAAAAAAAAAGAATGCAATGCTCATACCGAATGTCTCGGAAACTAATGGTGTTCATTTTTCATTTTTTTTATTGTTCATACTGCTATTATTTTAATAATAATCAACAAAACTAGTGCAATGCTACTATTAAAAATTAAAAAAATGAGCAGTTATAGAACTGATTACAAGCCTAAAGTCACAAAATTTAAGAATGTGATATTATATTTTTATGAGAATTTATATTTTTTTAACTACATTTTTCGACATCGGATTTGATTTTGATTTAATAAAGCTTAATTTGTGATTTTAAATATATATATAATCAATAGCACGACAGCCGAGAGTGGGCCAATGCTTTCCTTTGAGATTTCCATGCATTCCTCTGAGTGACAATGGTCCTCCAATTCTTAATCACTAGCAAAATCCTTCTAAACTGCGTCTATCCATCTCAACCTCTTCCTCTATGTTCCTGTGGCTTTGCCAAAACGAGTCTATTTACAGGTCTCATATAATTCATTCAAAATATATGAGCAGCCCAGTTTAATCTATTGATCTTAATAATTTTTATAATATCTGGATTTTTATAGCATTTATATATTTCTGCGTTGTACCGTCTGCTCCAACAATCACTTTCCCTAACACCTCCAAGAATAAATCTTAACATCTTCCTCTGAAATATACCCAAATGGACCTCATCAGATCTTGCCAAAGTCCAAGTTTCAGAGCCACAGACTAAAAATAGGTCTAATAAGGGTTTTATATAACAATAATTGATTTTTTTCACTTATGAACTGTGATTTTTTATTTTCACTATATGAACTGTGATTATATATATATATATATATATATATATATATATATATATATATATATATATATATATATATATATAATATATCTAACATCTAGCAAACGGAATAGAAAAATTAATTAATTAATTAATTTAATCTTTCCAATTTTATAAATGATACTGCTTCTTTCAACCAGTCAACCAAGAGTTTTAAATATATTATACTAAAATATTTTTAAATTTGTAAAAACGAAATTAATTATTATTTTTGTTCACAACAATTTTTTAACAACTTCCGACACACATTGTGTTTCGTAACTTAGAACTTTTAGTAAGTAGTAACTACAAGAATATAAATAAAAAAAATAAAAAAATTCTACAATTTTCTCTGTTTCTTTCCAAGAGTCTCGCGCACAGCCGCACTAATTTACTTATTGGACAAGCCAGATAAAGTTTGGGATTCTAATAAGACCTGTTTTTTTTTTTTTTTTTCATACAATCTTTTCGAAAAATACAATGGCTTTAACTAATTGTTTGCCTAAGCCTAAGCTGCTGTCAGACATTTTTTTTTTTTTTCAATTTTTTCGGCACGGTTTAAAAGAGTTGCTTTTTATTAACGACCGCATTGTTAAGTGCTTAATTTGTCGTTGGAAGTTCTTGACGCAAAAAGCAAGATTTACGCGCTCAAAGTGAAACCTAATTAGCCCGTTCTGTGCAGTTTATTTGTAACGAAGTGATCGAGAGGAGACAGTGACTTTGTTAAAATCGAAAGCAGGAGAGTGGGTAGGGTGCAGGGCGGACACAGACACAGTTAGAGAAAACCAAAAACGAAGTAAGGATTCCAGTCGGCTTCTTTCAAAAGAAGTGATCTGGAATTTTTGTTGTTGCCCGGAAAAATGCCGCTACCGCTGCTGCTGCAGTGACTGCTGATTGATCAGTGAAGAATCACACAGCAGGGAAAGAAGAGTCCAAGGTTGCTGACAGAAGGCACTGCAGCGCGAAGAAGGGTTGGTGCTTTGGATTCTGTTTCTTCTTTCCGATAGACTAAAAGAAGATTCCAAAGAACGATGGCAACTAACGAGATAATAGAAAAAAAGAACAATGAAGTTCCACTAATAAGATGCTTAGATGTGAGATGTCTTTCAACTAGTTGAATTCTTTAGTCTATAATGATGTCTTTACTATTTAAAAGTCAATGCACATCTTGGTATGCGAAATACGAACTAAATAATTCAGAATAATTATCTGATTAATTAATTTAGATAATTATTCTGAATTAATAATCATCTATTAATTCAGTATAATTATTAACTATATGATTATAAATTCTTAAAAAACAAAATTTGCAGTTTATATATATATATATAAACTGTAAATTCTGCTTTAAATATATGTGTCATTTTTCTGACGAATTTATTTAGTATGTTAATATTTAACCTTATTTAACTGAATGTAGATAATACCGATATGAATAAATCATAAAAAAAAGTGATGTAAAGATTTACTTTTCTTCTAAGTATTCAGATTGCTAACTTCGCATTGAATTCTTGAACTCATTATTAGGTTCCTAATGTGTCTATTATGAATAACAATTCCTTTATATAAAATATTTTTTTAAGCTTTAAAATTAATATTCAGAAATAAATTTTAAGGGTATAGAATGAAATTATTTATGATTTCAGCACGAAATGAAAATTAAAAAAAAAGGGTTGTATTAAAGAATTAAATATTAAGTATTACATTGACTAATCATTAACAAAATCATCAAAAGCAATGTATAAAAAATATCACAACTACACGTTTGTAAACAGAACATAAAATTAAAATTTTGAATTTTAAAAATGGAAAAATATTTTATATGCTAGGCTTAAATTTGAAAGTTTATATATATATATATAAAAACTTTCAATATATATATATATATTGAAGCATCTGTAATTAAATGTGTATGCACGTATATTTTGCATAAAAACGTATATTTCTTATTGCATGTCAGAAAATAGTATTTTCTTGTTGATAATATAAGATTATAAGATTAAATTATGAAATTATAAGATTATATTATAAAATTTATCACAAAATTGGTCTACTACCTTAATAAAAACATTCAACTTTTCAATTTTTCGTAGATGTTTTCCTTTGTGTTCAAAATATGCCTTTTCATTGTTATTCACAAAAATTCACTACATAACTTTTCTGAAACAAGAAGCATAAGTAGCCTATTAACCATACTAGATCAATTGAAATATGAAATTAATTATTTTATCTATTATGAAATGGAGTATTGAAATAGCAATATTCTTTTTTTTTTTTTTTTTTTTACAACAAGAGTTTTATTCAAAATTGTATTTTGAAAATTAAAATGTTCACATCTAACTAATCATTAATACTAGTTTATAACTTATTAATATTAGTTTATATCTTTCTTAAAACAAGAAAAGTAGATGACAACATATAGGTATAAACTCTATGTTCTCTTACAAAATAAAATATTCTACTATTAAAAGAATGGACAGTAGTTTTTCAATCTCAAAAAAATGTAAAATAATAGGTTCACGTAACTATTTATACTTTGGAATCTATAATGCTATTCATACTTTTACAAGAACTACAGTGATCACTTTTAATTTTATTCTAAAAGGGAATGAATATGAGCAAGAATATGCCTACAATAAGTCTATGTAAGGAAAACTCCAACTCTAAATAAGACCATCAATACACATGCTCAATTTTCTACGCATAAAAAAAAGCCATCGACTCCCTAAGTACCGATTCACCCCGGTGGTACCTTATGGAATAAGATATTCGGCGTTTCAGTTTTCCGTGAATGGCGGTGGTACTTTTTTCTCTCTTCCTCTTTGCCGTCAAAAGAAGATTGGCAGCTGCTGAATCTGGACCGGACGCATTATATCAACCTTTCCTTTCTTTTTTTTTCTCTCTTCTCTTCTCTCTCTTTACCCATCCTCTATCTCTCTCTTTGCTCCTTTTATATCTGCCGATAAAGTAAGCCAGGAGAAGAAATAGAGAGAAGAATTGGGAAAAAGAAGAAGAAGAAGAGAGAGAAAAGGATGGTAAAAAAAAAAAAAAAAAAAAGGGGGAAGAGAAAAGGTTCGAAGATGAGGATGACCATGGTCTTCCTTGTTCCAAGTCCGCTAATGGCGACCTATTCATCTTGGAACTGCTGTGTAACTGACAGCTGTCAACGCAGAAAAGCGGAGGACGAAAAATAAGTATGAACCCAAAGGGGGATGGATGGGGGGGGGGTGCAGGAAGAAAAAAATCCAAGAATCGGATGAGGGTTGTTTAAGTGATTTATGGGGAATTACTGTTGGGTGGAGAAGAGTTATAATAATTAGGGATGTAGAAAAGAGGGGTGTAGATGTAGAGTAAAAGCAAGCCTTCACATCATTTTTTTTAATTGATGTTCTCGTCCATGAGTTGTGCTGCTGCAGTTAGACGCGTTAATGGAGAACTATAATTAAAGCAGTGATGAGCAAATAAGATGAAAAAAAAAAAAAAAATTGAAAAGACTTCAAAATGTATAAGGATTTGCAGCAAGGGCATGTGCAAAACAAATTATGCATTAGAAAGCAATTACTGGGGATTGATGGTAGATGATGAGGGACTCCTAAAAAAAAAAAGATCCAAATTTATGGTGCAGTTTCGACTGCTGTTATTATTATTATTTTTTTTTTTTTTTTTTTTCTTCCATCCAGTTTTCTGTTTTGAACAAACTAAGATTTATTTATGGTAATATTTCTAATATGAAAAAGAGAAATGTATACCATAAAACAAAATGAGGGAATGGTCTCTGAAAAAACAATGAGGTTCGATTTTTTTTTTTTTTTTTTTAACTTTAAGAAAAAAATAAAATGAACAAAAATGGCTGGAAAGTTTGTTATTTATATGAGACATTTGTTTTTGAAATGAAAGTTATTTTTGTACTTCGAGAGCAGAAAATTAATTGTCGATGAACTTATTTATTTCAAAGTATGTTTGAAGAGGATTGGACCGAATCAAACTAACGAGCGATGATACTAAAATTATTCAATGGTGTTCTGAATTAAATATCGACTATAAAGTTTTGTTATTTAAATACAGTATTTATTATTTGATATTTAAATGGTTGGATTTTCTAAACTTGTAATTTCTTAACTTATGTTAAGAAATTACATGTACATTGTTATTTTGTAACATTGATAGGATTATATAAAACAATATACAAAAAAAAAAAAATGTATCAATATAAAACATTTTCATAGAATTCCTGAATTATATGACCATGCTTGCTGCTATATTTACCTTTATTAATTATGATTCAAAATAAAACTGGATATATTACTTCGTCAATAAGTTCTTTATGGAAAGCATATTTTAGAATTAGATTCAATGTATATATCAGATATTTTTATGCATTAAATGTAAAGTTATTCGAGCTATCGCTTTGCAAAAGGTAATTAATATTTTTGAGTAAAAATAATTAAAATTTATTCATAAAAAATAAATCAGTAACTTAAGATATTTGATCAATATATCTTTTAAACAAAAAGTGAATGAGAGTTTATGTGCAAAAAAAATTAAAAGAAAGTTTTTATATTTAAAGAATATAATTTTTTTCTAAACATGAATTGCAATTTAAATTTTCTTTTAAATAAAAAACAAGAATTTTTTAAAAAAATCAAGCTACTAAAAATTTTTTATACTGGGTACTGTACACAAGTTATTGAATTCTTGACTAAGGCATGAATATCAAATTAGAAAATATACATCACATACCGAAATAGAATGTATTCATTTATTAAAAATTTATTATTAAATAAATTAATAATTTATTATAAATAATAAATCTAATTATTTATAATAAATAATATTTATTATTATTTACTATAAATTTTTAATTTAATAAATTTAATAATAATTTTTTTAATTTGATTAATTTTTTTATTAGTTGTCTGCCTTCCATGTTTAAAAAACAAAAGAAACGATTCAATAACCCAGTGGCGATGATCCACGACACATGATTAAGATCTACAAGGTATGCAATGCACTTTATGCTCGCCCCCACAGAGTAAATAAAATCTGCTCTTAAAAACACGGGAAAAAGAGCGAAAACAGAAAAGAGAAGCCGAGAAGGAGAAGTTGGCGTGTACAAGATGAAATCTTTCTCAGGGTCTACCAAACGATTTGACGATGTTGGCGGTGAACGGAGAGGGGGTTGAGGGGTGCAGGGTTGTCGATCGTTGTTTCTGGATGAAGCCGCTGCGTCAAAATGGGGACTTTTTGTCGAGACCTGAGTGACATTTGGCTGACCCCACATATCAGCTCTTCCCCCCCCCTCCACACTCTACGATGACAAGGTGTGCAACACTCTTCCCTATTCACATCCCTTTTTATACTGTGGTGTCTTATTCTTTTATATTGAGATGTTTTACATAAAAAAAAAAAAAAAGTTTTCCGGTATGTTAATAATAAAAGTAAAATACCTTTCGAAATGTAACGAAAAAACATTCATTAACTAATTAGAATTTGCCTATTTGTAACTCATTTTCATTATTAGTTTTAAATAACAGAAAAGAAGAAAATAACCCTTTTCAAAGTTTAAACTTTATTGAATAATAAGGTTACTGCTTTAAATATTTTTGCTATTTCTTTCTCGTAAACGTAATTTATTATTATTATTATTATTTAAATTTTATTTATATCTTAAATTTAGGATAGCATTTAATGAATACCTTTGAATTGAATTCAAAAAGAATGAATTGAATTCATAAGAATGAAATCAATGAATCTCGAAAAGCGAAAAACCATTGCACGCAGAATTTTGCGGAATTTTAATGATCGAGTGAAACATCTATTTATTTTATTATTTCTTTTTCTATAATTCAAAAATTAATTCTTAAATTTCAGCTTTTTAAGCACACGTTGCTGAGTGATAGACTGCTGATTGATAACTTATCATACTGATAGCGATAATTGTTTTGCCATTATCTAAATGAAGGTAAAAAGAATTCATCAATAAACTTTAATAATAAAAGTATTACAATATTTAATATCAACTTAATTTGACGATTTAAATTTTTTATATTTCATGTTATTGTATAAAATCTTAACGAAATGTTTATAATTTTTGATCAAAATGAAGTAAATAATCATTCAATTGTTTATTTTCAGTATAAAACATACTTCTCATTGCTTTATTAAAAATATATTTATTATTTCTATTAACTTGATTAAATTTATACTAAAAAAGTGAAATGCACTTTGTAAATATTAAAATAATAATAATAATAATAAATAAATAAATAAATAAATAAAAATAAAAGTGGACAGTAGTACCTTGTCACCAAACTAAAAAAACTTTGATTTAAATAAAAAAAAAGCCAGCATTAAAAAATTAATCATAACATGCCCTTAACCATTTAAAGATTTCAGTAACATTTAACAATAAATTAACTACGACAATTAAACATAGTATCATTTTAAAAACTATCCAAAATTAACATCTGTATGATGTTAATTTTCGGATAGTTGGGGATCTTAGATCATAATTAACATTAGATCATTATAACATTACATAAGCTCAAAATATTAAAACATTCACAAATTCGATAAGTTTTATCAAATCTTTTCAGGAAACACTCATTTTGCATACTTAACCACATTTTTTTTCAATTAAATTATTATTATTATCAGATTTTTTATTTTCAAAAACTATTTATCAGATCATCCCCACCAACGAATGGAACAGCAGACTTTTTAAATGCATGCGCAGAAGAAGAAGAAGAAGAAAAAGAACACAGAGACACACGTGTTAATGAATATTAAGAGGAGCCGAACATCCTGGGTCTTTATCACTCGGCAGATAGAGAGTGGCCGTCAGGAGACGCATTTCCAATTTAATGGCCGAAAGCATTGTTACAGCGTGACAGCGGAGCACGTCCATAAATATGACAACGACGACAGTGATGTATGACATCCGTCATTGTTGTCCCGAGTCCACCTACGGTATAAATCAAAATAATTATGGGAATAATAAAAGAGACGTCCTACGTCACAGACGAGCCTTTTATTATATTCATCTTCTCCCCCGCACATGGCAGACCTGGAAGATCTTCTGCCGCCACGTTACGACATGTGGCTCGGAATAAATTTCCAACCCGTGAATATCAATGCACTCGGATATACTGGTTGCTCGCCAACGTATCTTCTTCATTCACAGGATGCAGGTAATGAAGCGATACAGACAAATGGTGAGGAAATGGAAAGTGTGGGCTCTCTAAAGAAATTAAAACTACCAACATGAAAAGGTATACATAAATTTTAAGGATGTCACTGCTGAGTATCTGTTAAGAATCACTTAAAAAAACTGCATGAATGAGAAGTTTTAATTGCTGTTGATTAATTTGATGTTGCTATTGATTCATTTGGAATCATGGTAACCCTTCATTGTATAATGCATACTGGAAGACAAAGAAAAAGAGATCTATAACGGCCGATTTTATACATATTTTGTGATTTTTTTCTTTTCTTTTTAAAGACAGGGCATTTAATATGCGATGCAAAGAGACACAGTATATTGTAGGGCTACTGAATTTGATGAAATGACAAATACTAAAGTATTATTTCTAATATAAAGTTAAAAAAAGATAAGGAATACAAAAACATTTTTTGGAGAAACTAAAATCGCGCGAAATTAAATTTTCCATACATATGGTTTGCATCATAGTTATTACTATATTACTATCATTTATAAGAGAGATAGAATGAAAAACATTAAAGTTTATAGCTTTCTGCTGATTCACTAATAAGGTAACTAACGTGTAACTTGGGCTCTTGAACATGATGTCACCCTTCATTCTTTAACCTTTTTGTTTTCTTTCAATTTATATTCATTGACATATGGCTGCATATATTGGGTTGGCAAACATTATTTTGTTTTGTCAGCGTGTTCAAAGAACTTAACCATAGTGTTTATTTGTTGTTTAGACTTCCGCTTTTAATTTAGTAAAAAACGGTATCGACTTCCAGCTACTCAGTCATTACAAGAAAAAAAAAAAAAAAAAGAAAAACAACATTTTTGCGTCGACACGACTCGTTGCAGAACTCTCTCTCTCTCTCTTCTTCACCAAAAATCTCCTTTTAAGACAATCCGGGGGAATCAACTTCCCTCACTTATCATTGAAGTAGACATTTCTCAGCTCGTAGTCTATCACCAAATCACGATGGGATAACTCATGGCATATCAATTGGTTGATATTTAATCAGTAATTGTTCCGATCTGTGAAGATCGCACAGACAGTCGCTAATTTCCACATTATGCATGATGCCAAATATCTGCTATCAGATTTGAGTGACATGTTGTCCTCATTAGTACAAAACTCTAATTGCATGTAATATAACTACCCACAATAAAGCTCTTCTGCTGTCAAATTTGAGTGATGGATTATATATTAGTCAAATTACATGCATTCCTTTCTCCTGGCAATAAAATGCCAAAACTCTTCTCATGAGAAGAAAATGAAACACCAGGAATCTTCAAGTCAATACGCCACTCTTTATGTCGCTGGTGTGAATTGTATAACAACACTCTTGTGCATATTTTAAGTAATCTAATTATAAGGGATTGTGGACCTTATGATTTCATTTATTCTTTATCTCTTCCACTCTTTGAAGTTCAAAATAGACTTTTAATTTTACGTTTTTCTGAGAGAGTGAAACGCGACTTTAGGTAGTCTTTCACTCTCTTGGTTAGTATCATTTCCTTTCTTTTTCAAAACAGTGTGTGAATGCACACTCTGTATAATATTAAAAACACGTTATGATGTACAATTTGTGTTTCATTCTAGTACAATATTTTTTATAGGGCTGTTCATTTCTATAGAGATATTCGTCAAATAAAATATCTGCCAAAAAAAAACTTCACATTTTTTTTTTTTTTTTTTTTTAACAGAATGCTTTTAACAAAATTCGAAAAATTTCAAAAGTATGTTGTTGTTGTTTCTTACCCCACTTGGCTGACCAAGCCCACGAGCCCATACGTACTCATGATTGAAGGGGAAGGAAGCAGCTTCTGGTGTGATGGAGCACCCGTAGGTCGTCTGTCTTCTGGCAGATTTCTAGACAGTAGATGTTTTCTTTTTATGCGGTAGGGTTGTCAATCTTACACCCAACGCTCTTACAGTCATAGAAGACCGGGACCTACGGCTTAAAGTGGATTCCGAACCACTACAAACATCCATGGCACCGCCGGGATTCGAACCCGAAACCTGTGGCACGGAACGCCGAGGGCTGACACTCGGCCATTCAGGTCCCAAATGTGTGAATGCCAACGGCACGCGGTGTTCTCAGGTGGTCACCCACCCAAGTACTGACCGCGCCCAATGATGCTTGACTTCGGTTCAAAAGTTTACATTTGAAATTGAAAAAAAAAAAAAAAAAATTAATTCAAAAATTTGAACAGAAAATTGCATTTTAACAATATCAGTACAATTTCAAATTTTATTCTTTGCGAAACAACAGCAGTCTCTCATATTTAAATCCATTTTTCTTTTCTTTTCTGTTTTGACTGAAACAAAAACTAATACTTTTTTACAACTGGCTTTGAGTACACATTTTAACAGCAACAATAAACGATGACGAGATCTTGTAGATTAATAAAAAAAAACAAGCAGTCATGGAAACTACAACAGCTACATAACCGCATATATTAATTACCTTTCCTTTTTAATCATTACATCACCAGAGCGAAGTCGGGCCATTCTTTTTAAATGCAACGCAGAGAGGAGAAGAGACCACGGGTTCTGTGTGTATGCAAAAATACTCTTCCGTTTTGGATTTCCTGCCCCCTTTCAAGACAATTAATCAGGCGGTTGTTCTGCGGCCGCGTCTTTACAAAAAACAACTCATTTCAGCCATAAACTCGAAGGTCAATTGGCCTTTTTTTTCCACAATGCCAGCGAGTTCGCTCAGCCCTGAAGCGGGCTCCATTATCTCATCTGCATCTCTCTCCCTTTATGTATCGCTTAGGGATCTGACAGCCAAATGAATACGGATCGAGCGCCGGTTATTAACTACTCGATCAACGGCAGTGACGAGCCAAGAAATAAGAACCCGTCATTAAGGTGAAATGTAACACAAAAGCTATGCATCCAATGTGACATCGCTTGACTCGGTGGCATTGTGGAACCTTCAAATGCACAATCGGGTAGGTATTTTTAGCTTGGCTGGACTCATGTTATTCAAATAACGCAAAATGTATGCGCGATGTCTATCACAGATATCATTCGATTTGCTTTTAAATACGACACAAAGATAATGAAGTCTAAAATATGATAATGGTCCCCTACATTGTACCCAACTTCAGCACCAAGTAGCTTCGTAAAAGAAAAGTTTTCAATAGACCCTCTCTTTCTCGGCCTCCAGATGAATCGGACACCTGTAAAAACATTTGGTAATTTTTGTGATTCTGTTATGCCTCAAATAATAGTGCGCTAATTGCATGCTAATATCTTTTTTATTAGTAACTTATTGTTCGGTGAATTATGTGCTTGTAAGTCTCGGGAATATTTCATGGAACACGAATTATACATTTTGATTTTAAGTAAATAAAAATAAGATCATCATTATCATCAGTAGTGACGCAAAAACCCCTGTGTTGGCCAAGGCCGTCTGCCTACTGGCCGATTTCTAGACAGGAGATGTTTTTTTTCTAGGGTTGTCGGCCCTATGCCTTCAGTCATATTAGACCCAGACCTACGGTTTAAAGTGGATTCCGAACCACTACAATCATCTATATCACCCCTAGGACTCGACCACAAACCTGTGTCACCGAGCGCTAGCCACTCGGCCATCAGGGCCCAAATAAATATAAAAGCTTAAGAATAATTATAATGTTTCTTTTTAAAATAATTTTTGAGAAATCTATGTTTTGTTTTAAAAATATATTTTTTATAAAGCCAATATTTTGTTTCTTTTTTTTTTTTTTTTATTTTCATAGGTGAATAATATAAGAATTATAATATTATTAGTGATAAAAAATATTACTAAAAACGGATAGAATCACTTGCGGCACTAATTTTTCCCATTGATGACTGAATCATTACTGAAGTACGAAAAAGAATTTTTTAGAAATAATTTAAATTTAGAACAATTGAAATTGAAATACATATAAGTTGTTAATATAAGTTTATTTTAATTATGGTCATTCTGGCAACTGGCAATTGGCGTACCGTTTACGGAGTACCAAAAGGGGGAAATACCCCTTAAATCTCCTCATCTTAATTCATAGATATGCTTGGAATTCTAATTGGCTGCTTTAAGGTTGGTATGGTCATTCAAAAGTGCCTTTCTCCCCCCTTGTTTTCCCCAAAGGGAAAAAAAAAAATTTACTCTCAGTTTATATTTTGTCCATTTCGTGGCCCAGTGGTTAAAGGACTGAAGGTTTAAATTCGCTGGTGGTGTTCGTTGCAATAATCGCTGCTTTCCAAAATGGAAGACTAAAAAGCGATTGTGACACGATGTAAAAAAGCGTCCCTATTATCGTTGTAACAGTTTTGCGAGTTTTTCTTACATATCACAAGCAAATGCGACCCCTAAATTACCTCTAAACGTCTTCCCATCATTTCCTATTGACATGTAAGTGGAAAATAAGGCTCATCATTAATAAATAAATAAATAAATTGCTTTTTATGCAAAGTAAAATTATTTGAAATATATTTGTTACAAACTTCCTAAAATATTTTTTAATTTGCTAGTCTAATTTAGTAAAAAGTGCATTTTTATCTGAACTAATTTTTGTATTCTAAATATTATAAATAATTTCGCAAAATAATGCTGTTTAACAGCATAGACCCTTTTGTACTAATTTTTATTTTTATTATCTTAATTGTATACCAATTTAAATCTTAATTAAAAAGTTAGAAGAATTCTAATTCCTTTAAAGCAAACGCTATTATTCATTAAAATAAAATCCATTCATTAAAATAAATATCCATCATTTGAATATAAAAAATGTCGCATCCAGAATTTTCGTGATTGTAATACCGAAGAAACACGATGCCTAATCCAGAAAACCCGAACCACCATTAAATTACATCCCATTCCCAGAAAAGACATAAAAAATCAACATATCTTGAAGTTTATTTGTTTCATCTTTTCTCTAAAAAGACAATTAACCTGTCTGAGGAGCAAAGCGTCGTGATCTTCGAAGGCCAGAAGAAAATTTCACGAAGACCTTCAATACTTATTCTTGCATAACTAAAAACACAAATTGCGCAATAAAAACTAATGGATCGCTTTTCCTTCCCCTCACCGACTATTTCTTTCATGTACCACAGTATACTGATACACCTAATAAACGATATAAAAACAACTTTTCCAACCATTTTTTTTTAGAGAATTCATCCAAAAAGCAAATAAGACAGCGAAAATTCAAGGTCAAAACACGCATTTTTTACTTAAAAAACATTTTATGTTTGAAGATAAAGACTCGCGAATCAGACAGGTGGCTGACGAGATTCAACCTGTGTAAAAGGAAAAAGAAAAAGAAAAAGTAGTGCTTGAGATGAGGGGGGCAGGACTGGTGAAAAGAGAACTCGAGACAAATGACTTTCGGAAGTTCGTATTTGAGAGTGCTTTCGTGTCCACCCTTTATCCACGAAAGGCTTTTTTTTGACGCATCGCTGAGTTTTCCGGTCAATGAATCGGAGCTACCTGTTGTCGGGCTCGGAAGTCGGAGAAACAAGATCCACCACCGATGAGGCCGTCACGTGATCAGCTACTGAACTACTACGGCTACTGTTCCAGTGTAGCAGTTGTCAGGAGCAGAGATCTGCTGTTGCTCGATACTATGTTCAACAAGTCTAAAAATGAATTTGGGAACTGATTAAGGAATAGCGATTACCCTAAAAGTTCCACTGTGCATTATTGACTGTTATTTATCGTAGTAAATAAATACATAAATGGTGAAAAAAAAAATATCCTTGTATACATTTAATTTTTTAAAAATGCTTTGTATGCATTTAATTCAATGGAATCTTAGAAAAGTTGTAAAATTTAATGTAATAGCTAATAAATAAAGCAATTACGTGTTGACATACGTGTAGTACAACTAACAAATTCGACTAACATCATGGATTGATCAATTACTTAAAATATTTTTTTTAAGCAACTTCAATTGTAAGAAAAGTTACCTCCATAACCATTAAAAAAACCTGCGCATTACAATAATAATAACACCCAAATATTTGTGGCAATTACTCTAAAAGTTCCACTTAAAGACAATATTCTTCCTTCATCTTTTGTCAGTGGGCTGTTCATATATATATAAAAAGTGAGCACTAGTCCTCCATCCATTTAGAGCAAATACTATAGTATATACAGTATATGTAGAAACAGAACTCGAAATTTGTTATTGCCTGTGCCGTTATTGTCGAAATTTATAATTTATTATAATCTGTGATATAATTTTTACAAATAAATGTAAATAGAGTGCACTAAATGTATAAATATGTATCAGTTCTTACAAAATCAATGGCATCAGTTTGTTAGTAACTAAAGCTACCATATATTTGTCATCCACTAGCAAATATTAAATTATGAATTCTTTATTTAAATTAAATTTTTTTTCACAAATAATACTAATTTTTTTTAGGGCGTTTCAAGGATTTACAATTTATCAATCTTGACTTAAAATTCTCATTATTATAAAAATTAGAACCTTAAAATAACACAAGTATGTCTTTATTCAAAATAATTGCTGAGTAAATAATAAATACATGTAAAAATCACACAAACGGAGCCTCATCTAAATGTGAAAACACTCAGAAATTTAAAAAAAATCGTGATAATTAAACAGAAAGATATTTTTAATCTATCACAATCATTTAAATAATTGAAACTGACAAACTTTCATATTTTTTTTTAATTTCAAAATGGAGATTGTAATTTAAGTTACTTATAATCATAAAATTGTTTTTGCGTTGGTTATATGCAATAAATATGTGTATATTTTTGGTTTCCATAAAGATAGGCATAATAACTTAATTCATTTTAATAGTAATAAAATCACAATGCAATAAATAAAATAATGAGATCTGCTCACAAAATTGCGATGAAAAGAAATATAACCATAACTTTTAAAAATCAGCGACTCTAATTCTTTTATGTTCGTCAATAATTTAGAAATAAATGCAAATTTATGAAATCTCAATAACTATTTTCAGAAGAAAACATTAAACAAATACAACTGAAGAACTGAATACGAATTATTCAATGAAAGAAATTTTCAGTTTTTATTATAATAATTCTCTGTGTACATTTAGATCATTTGTTTCCACATTATGGTTTGAATATAAAGTACTTTAAACATCATTAAAAATTTATTTCATATTATTTTTAACTTAAAATATATTTATGTAAATTATATACTAAGCTTGTAATTTTGTGCATGTTACTAGTGTGCGAT
>BPLR01018233.1:0-30919 GCA_021605095.1 Caerostris extrusa | reverse complement strand
CATAATATTGTTGACTATTTATTCAAAATAGAAAATATTAATTTTAATTTAATCTTAAAAATTAATTTAATTATTTAATTTTTATTTAAATCT
Organism: Caerostris extrusa; assembly: GCA_021605095.1. Classification (NCBI taxonomy): domain Eukaryota; kingdom Metazoa; phylum Arthropoda; class Arachnida; order Araneae; family Araneidae; genus Caerostris; species Caerostris extrusa. Next base: position 30,826 of record BPLR01018233.1, on the reverse strand, counting down.
TTGCTCTTAAATTTGTGATGAAAATAATTACATACCTTTAAGACGAAAGAGAAGACGAAAGAAATACTGAAAGACTATAAATAAATTAAATAACACAAATTTAATATGTCAAACATTTATCTTTTCTTAAAAGGTATTCTTTTTTAATTTCGTTTTTTATAATAAAAGGAAAGATTTTGTAGATTAATATGTAATATGTTAGGATGAAATATTTCTATTGTTAAAAGAATGTTTTTTGAAATGAATAGATAAAAGACTGAAGATAAAAATTAAAATAGAAAAATAGAAATAATTTAACGCATTATATAATCAAATCTGAAACAGCTATTCCTATCTTTAAGCAATTAGACGTTGAATTCTATGAGTTCTAACTTTAATATTCATACGAAAACTTATCACACCTTTCTATTTTATAAATGCATAATAAAATAGCATTTAATATATTATAAAAGAACAAAAACATAATAAGTTTTGTGGTTTCTTTTGAGTTTACATTAAAGTGAAAAATTTTGAATAATTAATCAAAAAGAGAAAAAAATTAATTAGAAGAATAAAAGAACAAAGAATAAGAATAAATACCAAATATGGGATTTAACTAAAGAATTAAAAAAAAAATAGATGCCAATGGGAATAAAAGCAAACATAAAAATACGAAACCTTAAATGGTTAAAGTAGATTAAACAATGAAACAAAATCGTGATAGAAAAAAAAAAAATACATTGTTTTCAATGTCTAAATTTTAACGTCATATTTCTTTTCTTTTCTTTAATTTTGCTAAGTTTTAACACCATGCTGCTATCTTTTCTCAATTGTGATTACGTTTTAACGCTATACTTCCTTCTTTCTCAACAGTGGTTAGGTTTTTAATACCATACTTCTTTCTTTCCCAATTGTGGTTAAATTTTAACGCCATACTTCTTTCTTTTCTTAATTTTGGTTAAGTTTTAACACCATGCTACCATCTTTCTCAATTGTGATTACGTTTTAACGCTATACTTCCTTCTTTTTCAACAATGGTTAGGTTTTAATACCATATTTCTTTCTTTCCCCAATTGTGGTTACATTTGAACACCGTACTTCTTCTTTTCTCGATTGTGGATAAATTATAACAACATACTTATTTCTTTTCTCAACAGTGGTTAGGTTTTAATACCATACTTCTTTCTTTTTCTCAATTGTGGTTACATTTTAACGCCATTCTTTCTTTTCTTAATTTTGGTTAAGTTTTAACACCATGCTACCATCTTTTCTCAATTGTGATAAATTTTAACGCTATACTTCCTTCTTTTCTCAACAATGGTTAGGTTTTAATACCATATTTCTTTCTTTCCCCAATTGTGGTTACATTTTAACGCCATACTTCTTTCTTTTCTCAATTGTGGTTACATTTGAACACAGTACTTCTTCTTTTCTCGATTGTGGATAAATTATAACAACATACTTATTTCTTTTCTCACTTGTGGTTAAGATTTAACACTGTACTTCTTTCTTTTTCTCAATTGTGGTTAAGTTTTAACATCATTTTTCTTTTCTTAATTGTGATTACATTTTAACCCATGCTTCTTTCTTTTCTCAATTGTGGTTACATTTGAACACCGTACTTCTTCTTTTCTCGATTGTGGATAAATTATAACAACATTTTATTTCTTTCTCATTTGTGGTTAAGATTAACACTGTACTTCATTCTTTTTCTCAATTGTGGTTAAGTTTTAACATCATTTTTTCTTTCTCAATTGTGATTACATTTTAACCCATATTTCTTTGTTTTCTCAATTGTGATTACATTTTAATACCATACTGCTATCTTTTGTAAATTGTGGTTACGTTTTAACACCATAATTCTTTCTCTTCTCAATAGTGGTAAGATTTTAACTCTGTACTTCTTTTTTCACAATTGTGGTTATCACAATATTTCTTTTTCTATAAAATGCGGTAAATATTCGGGCAGTTGGATTTTCTAGATCAATCTACTACAGCATTTACTGATCAATATTTTAGGCAACAAATCTACTCAATTTCATGAAAAAGATGTGTTCACATGTAGCAGAAGTTGAAAATCATGAATCATGTACTTTTTAACAAGCATTCTTTGTTCTACTCTTTTTCTTATTAGGTAATGCATCACTTTCATTGAATGTTAAATTCTTTTTAACAATAAAAAAAATGCCACTAAGTTAAAAGTCCGTCATTTTATAGAATATAATCATCATAAAGCATTCCAATACAAAATAAACATAAACATGTTTAAATGGCAGTGATAGCCTTTGGTGAAGCAAAATCATGTAATGTTATTTTCATGCACTTACCTAAAAATAAAAATATAATTAAAAAGTTCTTTTTAAAATTCTTTTTTATTTTTTATTATTTACTTTTTACCAACCACATAAAAATACTAAATATGTAATAAAAATCAGAATAATTATAAAATATTAAGACCAAAAAAAATCTTTAGATTTATAACGATATAAATTCGACTGGAAATGTGATTTTACTCCTTTTAAACAACATACAAATACTATGGCATGAATACTATGGCATTTCCAATTGGCTAGCGCACTGGTCTTTGGTGCTTCGGCTCTAAACCTGGTGGTGGCATGGACGTTTGTTATTGGTTCGGAATTCACACGTTAAGTTGTAGGTTAGGTCTAATTAGCCTAAAGTGTGCCCAGAATGGCCGTAAAGCGACAAACCAAACATATAATAGTTTCATTAAAATGTTTTTAAATTTTGACTAAATATTAACATGAAATATGTCAGCGTCATTTTAATATAAAAAAGCAAACAATTAAAAATGAGAAAAACGCTTTTATTTCTGATTTTTTTTTTTTTTTTTGCAAAAAAAAAACATCATGATATTTTTGTTATTAACGTGGTAGCTTTAAAACAGTATACCTATTCATGTAAAATGTTATTTATAAATAATTTGATTTTCTATTAAATTATATTTTTTCTAATAAAATATAATTATATTAGATGATTTTAGAGAGTATTCTGGGGTTTTTGTGTGTATTCTGGGAGTTAAGTTAAGTGAGATAATGTAGCCTTAACAAGTCAGTAACTATAAACAGTTTTAAAAAAGCTATGAATAATTAACATTCTTTTCAGAACTTCACAGTACTTGGAATTTTTCATTTTTTAAGCTATTTTATCTTTTTTCTAATTTTAATTAAATTTCAATTTTTCTGCATAGAATACATACATTTATAAAAAAATTAAATATGAATGTTATGTTTTTATAAAAAAATTTGTTATAAATTATTTAGCCGTTAAATATTTTTTATGTATTAAATGAATGACCTAATTTATGTAACATTTTTATTAAATTAACATAATTTTTTTGCCATTTCTTTCCATGAACTATTTTTTTTAGAATGTCCTGTGTGAAAACTTTATATCATAAAGCATTGAAAATTTCTCAGGTTTCATCTTCATTTTAAAGAACAAATGTTTTTTCTTTCAGATATATATTATTTCAAATTGACAATTTATTAAATTAAGAAAAAAGAAAGTTAAGTTAGAAAATAACTTAAAAAGAAATCATTAAATCATTTTTTCGTTGAATGAATTAAAAATACTTTTCCTCTCTTTCAGATTTTTTTTTTTTTTTTTTTTGTAATAAGTTCCTAAATAAAGATTCACTTAATAGAGAATCCAACATGTTTAATATTTTCAAAAGGTGTTTGAATATTTTAGAAAAAGATGAAAAGGTTTTTTTTTTAAATAAATGTACACTTCAAGAATAAAAAAAGAGGATTTTTTAATTTTAATTAATTTCTGTAATGTGAGAAATTGTTTTTTTTTTTTTTTTTTACATTTTAAGAAAAGTCTTGAAAGAAATTATAATTTGTAACAATACATTTATATGTTTCTATGAACCAATATTTTATTTTCTCACACAAATAGTCCGGCACACACCATAACGCATAGAGATATTTCTGGTTATTTTCTGTAAAGCGCAGAGGAATATATTTTTTTTCACAATTAAATAAAAGTGAGCGCTACTTTCAGATGATAAAAACCTCTAAGTTTTTAAATATGAACAAATATTTCATTTTCTACACACACGAAACGCATAGAAATATTTCTGGGGATTTACTTTAGAGCTATTTGTCATTTTAAAACTACAGAAGAATATCTGTTTTTTTACAATTAAATAAAAGTGAGCAGTCCTTTCAGATGAAAACACCTCTAAATTTTAAGATTTAAGAAAGATTAAGTTTTTTTAAGACTAAATTTGAAATAACCAATGTTTTATTTACTCACACATATAGTCTTACACACACCATAACGCATAGAGATATTTCTGTAGAACTATTGCCATTTTAAAACTAAAGAAGAATATCTTTTTTTCACTATTAAATAAAAGGGAGTGCTTTTTTCATGTGAAGTATCCCTCTAAGTTTTAAGATATGAACAAATACTTTATTTACTCACACACATAGTCTTATAGACACCATAACGGAAAGAGATATTTCTGGTGATTTTCTGTAGAATTATTGTCGTTTTAGAAGTACAAAAGAAGATCTTTTTTCTCGATTAAATAAAAGTGAGCACTTCTTTCAAATGAAGAACACCTATAAGTTTTAAGATATGAACAAATATTTTATTTTCTCTCACACATAATAACGCATAGAAATATTTCTGGTGATTTTCTGTAGAACTATTGCCATTTTGAAAGTATAGAAGAATATCTTTTTTCACAATTAAATAAAAGTGATTAAATAAAAGTAAAAGTTCTTTCAGATGAAGAACACTTCTAAGTTTTAAGATATGAACAAATATCATATTTACTCACGCACACCAGAACGCATGGAGATATTACTAGGATTTTCTGTATTATTGCCATTTTAAAAGAACAGAAGAATATCTTTTTTTCACAATTAAATAAAAGTGAGCACTTCTTTCAGATGAAGAACACCCCTAAGTTTTAAGCTGTGAAACAATACTGTTCTTTTCTTTTTTTTTTCTTGCCTGAACACACTTTTCTAACTTAATTGAGAAGGTACTGTGAAGTTCAATGGGGCAGAAGAGAAAGAAATCTTGGATACTTTTTGTCTCTTTGAAACTAGTTGCAAGTGCCTTTGATCAGGAGGAAATTGCGTCAATTATTGGCGTGGCTCTGCATCTGCTGCCCAGTTTCCAAATTAAAAATTCTTTTTCTCTAACTAGTAACTTTTGTTGCCCTGATCTATAAGGAATTGAGTTTTTTTTTATTCAATCAGCTGCAGTGGTTATCTTACTTTAATTTGTTATACTTTTTTATAGCTTGCGACTTGCCGTATAGTATTTGGTAAAGCATAACTTGTGAATTGGCATTGAAATTTAATTTAAATGTGACATCAAAATCAATACATATTTCAATGTTTCTTTTTTTTTTTACAGCATTTTTTATAAATACAAAAAAAAGCTTAGACCCATTCCAAGAGCACTGCAAAATTGAGTTTAAAGAGTTTTGAGTTTGTTAAAATTGAGCACTAAGAATTGAGCTTTGTTCATTCATCTGTCGTGGTTTTCCTTATTTTAATTTATTATACTTCTTTATAGGTTGTGAATTGCCATAAAGTATGTGTAATAGTAAAACACCACTTATGAATTGGCATAAAAATTGAATTAATATGTGAACACTGAAATCAGTAATTATTTCAATGTTTTTTCACTGTATTTCCTGTAAATGAGACAAAAAGATTAGGCACACTCTAAGAGTACTACAAAATTAATGTATTTTTTATATAACTGCTGAAAATTTTATTCTTGTTTCTACAGTCATTCCTAAATACAGCAATTTTGTAGTAGTATATAGTAGCTGAATGATAATGTTTATGGAATGAAAAATAAAAAATACAAAACTGTATTTGATATATAAAACAATAGAAACTGATATATATATATATATATATATATATATATATATAATCGACTCACATTTGACACAAACTGCTGAGGATCCTTGCACTAGTCGATGGAATGCACTAGTCGATATTTTTCAATAGTATATATAGGCTAATTACTAAGCATATTAAAGTCTTTATAATGGATGAAAGACGTCGTTCAATTAAGTTATTAAAAATTGGATTGTTATAGCAATCTAATTAATTACCAAAGCTATAAATTGTATGCAGTATTTTTTCAATTCCTTCTATTAGCTGACTCTCTCCCTATATATATCTTGTTCAAATTTCCAATCGTTAATAAAATACTTTTGTTCATCCACTCGAGTTCAAATACATTTTTTTTGAACTTGTATTGATGACACTTGATGTTAATACAGTTTTTTCAAATATTAATTCAGTAATTAAATTTAATTAATTAATTTAATTTTTTTTTTTTTAGATTTAAATTGCACATATCTACCAATAGATGGCGGCAGATAAACTTAAAAAAATGAGGGAAAATTATTTATAAAAGTACTTTCTGCAATATAGTTAGAAAAAAAGTAGGAATTGACTTATTATTTTTTTTTATATTACATGTTAAGTCTCTATTAAGAATCAATAGAAAATGGACAAAAGAAACAATTGTAATAAACAAGATATCAAACTGTGAGCACCATGAGCTACTTAAGATAAAAGCGAAAAACGTCTTCCAAGATTGATAGAAAACAATCATTATTTTATTATAGGGAATTATTTTATAAATATGTAAACTGTTTAACACCATGGCTGTTAATTATTGCCTGGTGTCAATTATAAATGATTCAATATATTTATCAAATATCTAAACTGTGTCCTTGCATTTAAACTGAGTTTGACATTCACATGTGCCCTCCTTATCCGCTAATAAGACAAGTCAAAAGCACAGGCAATTCTAATATCGTAATTATCACTAATCTAAAATTATAATTATTTTAAAATGAATATTTAATCGAAAATTACTTAGCATCACCAAATTGTACATTGGTTAAATATTATAATCAATAATAGGTGATGGTGATTAAAGTATGTCAAGTAATTCATAAAAAGGAGACATCAATTAATGAATACACTTTATTTATGTATAAGGTAACATATGTTATTTACATAATAGGTTATGCATTTTTGGTTTAAATTATACAAGGAGATTGCTCTGAATACAATAACCTATGATAATAATTTCATTGTAGGAAATTATGGGCAGAAAAATTATAACATAATAATACTGTAAGAAGATCCGAAATTATTTTCGTATCTTCCTTTTTTTTCTAATGGTCCTTCTTGGTCATGCGCAAAACATCCAAGTAATAGTCTATTTCATGCCAGTCAATGATACCAATGCAATATCTTTGAACATCTTCAATTCGTCCACCAATGTATACGTATGAAAATGAATTCTTTAACATATACCTGTAAAAAGAAGACATGAGAAGCTATACCAGGCTAAATTGAGGTCTTTGAAATTGATTCCTTTTGGATGTTGTTCTTGTTGTTGACTAAAGGGAATCAAATGGAAGTTATATTCTATTCTTATAAATATTTGTTTCATTAATTCCATGCTATTCGTGAAATTAATTTTCAACATACATTTTCTAATCAAATAACATTAACAATTTCTTATCAGAAGAAACTTACATTAAAATACTGACTGTTTCTTTATCAATCGTTATTGATGTAGATATATAGAAATTTGGCTTCACTCAGGATGCACCACGAGTCTTCTAAAAGCACCTTTAGGAATAAAAATTGGGGGATGTCTTACTATAAGTTTTTAAGTATAACTGAAAATCTTCATTCTTATGATTTTCCTATTCCATTCTTATATATATTTGCTTCATTAATTCCATACTATTATACTATTCGTTAAATTAATTTTTAACATATATTTTCTAATCAAATAACATTAAAAAATTCTTATCAAAAGAAACTTACATTAAAAATATTGACAGGTTTTTTTTCAATCACCATTGATATGATAGATATATTTTACTTTACTCAGGATGCCCTTCAAGTCTTCTAAAGACATATTCTGGAAAATAAATTGGAGGACGTCTTATTATAAATTTTTCAAGCCTCAAATTAAAGTTACACGTGTATAAAACTAAGAAAAATTCCTACGCAGCCCTCCATTTTTTCTCATTCTAAAGCATTATCCATGACTGTTTAATTTATCATGATAATTAATTATGATTTACCTATTCTATTCTTATAAATATTTGCTTCATTAATTCCATACAATTATACGATTTCTTAAATTAATTTTCAACATACTCTTTCTAATCAAATAACATTAAAAATTTCTTATCAAAAGAAAATATTGACAGTTACTGTGTGATATATTTACAGTGGTATTGACTGTTACATTAAAATATTGACAGTATTTTTTTTATCAATCGCCAATGATATGATAGATGTATAGAGATTTGGTTTTACTCAGAATACACCACGATTCTTGTAAGAACACCCTTAGGAATAAAAATTGGGGGATGTCTAATTATAAGTTTTCAAGCCTCAAATTAAAGTCACACGTGCATAAAACTAAGAAAACTCCCACGCAGTCATATATTAGTTCTCCTTCAAAAGCCTATGATAAGCTAATTTATTTTTAAAATGGCCTAATTTGATGGGCTTCAAATAAGTAGCTATTTTGAAAAATTTTGACCTAATATCTGCCTGCACTATAATCGACTAAGACAAGGCAAGATTTGCATAAAAGTGTAAAAAATATTAAAAATAGTTATTCATTCCATTCCCAAAGTCTGGGAAAACTGCAATTTAAAATTTTTGATTAATATTTATTAGTCTAGACTGCATTTTTCTTCCTTTCCTAAGTCTTGAGATAATACATCTTTTAAATTATACATGGAATTATTTTTTCAAGGCTTTTTTTTTTTAAATTTTATAAATTGTAAAAGTTTCTTGAGGAAGCAACCAAAATAACAATAACTATAAATTTTTTTAATATAATTAGCTTCAGTATATTTCATTATAAATATAAAATCATATTTCATTGTTTAAAATTGGAATAAATCAGTATGTTAATCAGGTTTATTCAATTTCAAAAGTGAGAATTTCGTTTAAAGAAATATCAATAAATTAAAAATTAATGATTTTAATATAAATATGCTCTGTATGCTTACCAATAAAGAAACAAATTTATAAGTATTTTCCAAAAAAGTTTCTATCGTATAGTTATAACTATGTTATTTAATGATAGAAAATGATAATTTTAAAACTTTCTTGTGGCTGTCAAATGTTATAAAAATATTAGTTTAAAATTTATAATGTAGTTTTTAATATTAAACTAAATTTTACAAATAAAATTCTTTAGTAAAATTTAGCATTAGATATTGCATTAATAAGAATTAATTTTTTGTATTAAATTATTGTAATACAAAAATATAATATTTTGATGAATTTAGCTTTTAATAATTTCTCTTGTTTTATTTTGAGGTTGTTTTGTAATGTTATATTGTAAAGAGTGGGTGAATTATGAATTTCAATTTGTTATGTGTAAATATGCTGTTTTAGTTGAACTGAAGTAAACAATATATTTACAAACAGCATATTTATGCATAACAAATTGAAATTTGTTATGTGTAAAATATGCTGTTTTCGTTGAACTGAAGTGAACAATGAAAAATCGTGTTTATATTAACTTTGATAATACCACAAATTGTAAAATTTATTACAATATATTTATACTGATTATTAAAAAGTTTGTTGCTTTGCTATAAAATTATGTTGATTTGTTACTAAATCAGGAAGCAAATATCAACTAGTGCAATATAATAATGTGGAAATAAGCAGGCTGATAAGTTGGTTAAGACGGGATCACAAATGATGTAGCCTGATCCTATTTTGCCTTTGTTTCATATAAGGCAATTGCATCTTTCTCTATTAAATCCAACCATTCCAACCTGCATAGAGAGAAGGCTTCTGAGAAAAAAGTGGAATTCCTTATTGAATAAGTCAACAAGAATTTCAGTTTTTACTTAGAGTGGCCTGCTTTAGACTTGTCAAGATGATAGTCATGACTTCCTATTCTACAGGTCACTCTGTGTACTGGCTACTTCAGATATCTGCCATCTTTGCGACTATGGTATGTCCATGACTGAAGAGCACCTCATCATATGCCCTACTGTCCTTAACTGTATCCCTTTTCGTGTTTCTGTTAATACCTTTAGTGATTGTTTTCGTCGTTCTTTACCGTATTGGCTGCTCGTCGACTAATGACCGAGATGTCGGAGATGGGCATATGGTAAAAAAAAGTTATTGTAATACAAAAATGACAACTAATAGCCACATACATTTTAAAATAACCAACAAAAATTGTAATGTAGCCATATTTTCCATTAACTAAGCGTTTTCTCCAGCATTCAGATGGTATTCTAATTTATTTAATGATAATTAAATACATTAGTGGCGAATAATCTATCCTCTTGTGTTTCTGATGATGCGATTTCACAATTCAAAAACCTCTGTAAAAATAGATAAAAGCCAGATTGAATAACATTTTCAAGAGTTTGAGTGAATCTCTTGAAATCATTGTTTCCCAATCATTTCTGATAATTCTTAAATGCAGATCTTTGCCAACAATTTAAGAATCACTGTCTAAGCTTCAAATATTTGCAACTCAACGCACCTTGCATCAGGACAACATCATGTGGGAGCATGGTAAAAATACTTCCTCAAAGCTGAGTACTATCCGTTATATCTTATTCTGGAAAATATTGTGATGAATTAGGGAATATTTAAAGTAGTATAATCTATTTATTAAATATTTTTGTTCATTATGAGGATACTATGAACTTTTGAATTTATACTGAGTTCGTCATGGAAGTATGATATTGTCTCAATCCGACTTAAACATTTTGTGAACATTGAAAATTCACAGATGTCACCTTATGGGAAGGACACACTTTTCTTCTTCTTGAAACCAAAAATAACTTCCTGATTAACAAATTTTTCATGCATATATTCGTAATGAATACATAAATTCGCTTCTTAAGATTCGAACGTACCTCTCTAAGTTCAGAAATCCATGAATCTTCACCAAGTCATGTTAGTTATTATGTTATGGTTGTTAATATAAAACTGTTGTTTTCAAAGAATTTCATCTGAGTCTTGAGATATTCCTTAGAAATATGTCTTTAATAATTATGATTGTATTAAAAACCCCATTCATGATCAAATGATTTTTGCTTAACATTAACAAAAGAAGGATTGGTCGCTATATTTATAGGATTGGTTGCTATATTACTATAATTAAACATAAATAATTGTATCTTGAAATTTAAGAATAACAGGTAGCTACACTATGTGGAAGAAAGTGACGGGACACGACACTATAACGACATAAACCCATATTTATTAAAATTAATAAGTGGTAGGGCCTCCTTTGGCTGCGATCACAGCTGCAACCCTTCTGGGCATGCTTTCCACTAAATTAGCCATAGTGGCAAGAGAATTTCCTTCCAAATGTTTAACAGGAAGTTCCATAGTTCAATTGCTTTTGGGGAGTGGGGTCCAGCCCTCAACCGACGGTCCACTCCCAGAGATGTTCAATTGGATTAAGATCAGGCTCTGCGCCGGCCAATGCGTTTAACGTTGTTGTTCAATACCAATCAAGTCCTCCTTGCAACATGGCATGTTGCGTTGTCGTCTTGAAACAGTAATAATCCATCCAAGGTAGGAAGAACATGATTGTCGAGAATATGATGATTAAACATCGCAATCAACCTAATTCAATCTTGAAAATTTACAGTTGGGACGACACACTAGAATTGATAAACGCTACCCAAACACGTCCATCGGAACGGAAAAGGGCAAATCGTGGATTTCCAGTTATCCAGAGTCCAAGTACGATCGAAATTTCTTGTTGGTTTTCTTAATCAAAGGCTTATGGGCCTCGATACGAAGATTCTTGGTCGAAACGGCCACATCCACTGAGCTCATCGATGTTATTGATGGATGTTTGACGGTTACATAATCTCCCTGCCGAGCACCCGCCGGTATCTTTTGGTGTGAACTTTTGGTCGTCCACTTCGGGGTTTGTTCTTGTAGCGATACACAACACGTGCTACAGTTTATTTTGAGCAGTTACGGAGACGGGATATCTCCCTTTGACACCTTGGCAAGATGCAATCCAACCAGCACACCTTTCTGAACTATTTTATTACAAATTTCGACTACACAGAGTATTCATAGGATATGGCTGACAAGTGATACCTATTATTGCGCATGTGTCTGCTGTATTGTCGACTTTTCTATTTTCGAGGGGTGTCCCGTCACTTTCTTCCAGATAGTGTATATCCACTGATCGTGGATTGATGATTAAACATAAGTAATTGTCTATTGAAAATTAAGTAGAATTGATAGCTATATCGACTGATCGTGGATTAATGAAACATAAGGAATTGTCTCTTGAAATTTCAGTAGAACTGGTAGCTATATCCACTGATCGTGGATTGATGAAAATAAGGGAATATCTTTTAAACTTTTTGGATTTCTGTACAAGACGAATATGTTTCAACATGCTTTGAATATTTTATTACAATTTTTAATATCATATTTATATAAATTATAATTTTCTCTTCATCACAATTAAATGTAAAAGAGAGATGAAATTTTCAAAGCATTTTTTTTTTTTCTATATAAATGTTTTTTTATTGCACTAATTTTTGTCTGTAATATTTGGTTTCAATATTATAACGTATTTCTCGGAAATTTGTACAAAGTGCACCTACAACTATTTGTAGGATTTTAAATGCACGCCGACTCCAAAAAGTATGAGAACCACTGGTATAAAACTAATAAAAATTGTTTTTTATTTCCTAAGCCAAAGAATAAAAAAAATAAACAAAAAGCACATTTAAAATAAAAAGGCAACCTTATTTTTTTTTAAAATCTCAAAATTTTATGTATCACATAAATAATTTATGTGACATAATTTAGATAAATAAACGTATTATAAATCAATACAAAAACTTTGATAATATTCACAACAATATAGACATCAGATTTATATACGATTATATTCTGTATTTTTATGTGATGTTATCTATATAAGATCTTTGCGCTCTAGTTTTCAAAATGAAATATTAGTTAAAGTAAATCGTATTTATTTAACTATAAATATTTTTAATAAATTCTAAATAAAAGTATTTTTTTATCTGTTTTTCATGAAGATTAAACACCAAATACGTATAAAACTGAAGGTATGTTTGAAATGTTTGTTCGTTGCTAAGCAACATCCTTATAAAGAAGCTTTGGATTGTTTTGCAAAGAAATGTATCTTTCATGATATCATTATTAAACATTGTTTCTAGGTTGAACATATATATTGAAACAAACCAACTGATATTAATGTGAAATCTCATCCAAATACATTTTAAAATGTTATTTTTTGCAAAAAGATAATACACACACACACACATATATATATATATAATGTTATTTGTTTTTAATTTTAATTACCAATTATTTAATTATATATTAAAATTAAAAAAAATTGCAGTTATGTAATTTTATTTTATAATGTTTGAATCTCTTATAAACATTTAACATTAAAATTTATTAATAGTACAAATTAAAATTACACTTTACAAATATTTTTAAGATCACTTTAAATTTTTTTACATTTTGTTAAAACAATAATAACAAAAGGTGAAGCATACATACAAAAATTAAAAGAATGAAAAAAAAAACAATTATTCAAATGCGTAATGAAAATTAATGGTGTTGTTTATTTAAAACTAAAATTACATTTTTAAAGAAAACATAACATTTATTTCAAGCATAAATATATTCAGACTCTTTGAACAATGTTAAAATTTTGCTGTAAGGCAACTGACATATGATATTATAAGCTCTATAGGAGTTGAAATATGTGGGTATATATTATAAGGAAATAAGCGCGTATTTATTTCTTACAACCTAAAAATTAAATATAAAAACTTTAATTTTCCATTGTATTATTATTTCGAGGTTTAATATAATAATATAAATTTCAACTAATGTTCTTATTAATCAAAAAGAGTGATAAAAACAATTCTAATGTTCAATAAAATATAATTTATGCTGTACTAATTGAAAAAATTAATATATATATATATATATACTAACTATATATATAATTATATATATATAAATATGTACTATAGTATAGCATAAAAATAGTTAAATTTTGCATATAAAAACTTAACAATAATTTTAATGTAATGAAAGTACATTTTTGATGTCTAAGTAACGATAAAATAAAACTTCTCAATCTGTAATAGATAATTATGTTTTTATTTGGTTAAAAAAAAAAATTTTTTTTTAAATAAAATAACAAATTCTTGAAGTTTGCATTCATTTTTCAATATTATGTAGTGCATCTCAGATGAAAAGCTTTTATAATAATTTGAAATTTTGCAAAAATTACTATTGAAATTTTATTTCACCATAAATAAATGAAATATTTATTTCTATTGGTCCTGTTATGAATTTTTTAGTACGATTTGATATTTTAAAAATAATTACAAGAAATGCCATTTTAAATATTGGAAACTAAATCATTCACTTTTTTTTTTTTTTTTTTTTTGATAAAATATTACATGCTTTCTTGGGTTTATACTAAAATTTCATTACTTCAAATGTTTAAGAGTAACATCAATAATAATAAAAAAAAATATCAACATAAAGCTATCAAAAATCTCTATTCGCAGTGTATTGTACCAAGAAATGCCTTTCATCTTTTAATATTTTCCTTCTAGAAATTAGACTTTTCTTTTATTTGTTATATATTTTTAATTATTTTGGTTACATTTTCATATTTTAATATTTCCATTTTCATATTAAATTTGTTTTTATATTGTTACTACCAACTTTGCTAATTTTAAAATTCCTTCAAGCAAAATTATTTTCAGTAATATCATTAGTAATTATGTATTCTATTTTCACGAAAACACAATTTCTTTTAATATAATGTTAATATGATCAGAATATTTTATACGAAACTTTCTGATGAATTTTTGCATACTTCGTCAAAACTTTTAACTAATACCAAGATAAAGAATTTATTATTTTCTGAAAATTTATTTTTTTCTATTCCAAACAAAACTGAGTCACAGTGTATTATCGTAGTAAGTGTGTATATTATCGTACTAACTATTACTTTCAGGAATAATTAGACTAATTTTCAATATAGTAATTTTAGTTATATAGCCTGTAAATTTTTAAATTGTGCATAATTTTGCGATATACAAGATAATTAAAATAACTAATCACATAAATTATTTTTGCAAACAATTGTTAACAAACAAATATATAAGCCCAACTGTTCCATATAAAGGGATACTTTATTCTAATCTAAGAATAAAAAGTTAATTGAACTATATACCTTATATTTTGAGAATTTTAAAGAACAAAATTATATTATATAACTAAATTACGGGTGTCTGCTTATATATGGACCTACCAATCTCTCAAAAAAGCGTAGGTACTTTTTATTAACAGGGTGCAAGCGATAAATCGCCAAATATCGCTAATATAACACGTTTTTATTTCTTAAGTTTTTATTTTTTAACTTTATGAACAAAATATTTTTAAATGGAATAAGTTATTTCTTTTATGAAAAGAAAGTGGTTTTTGTTTGTAATTTTTTTCTGTTGTTCGTTTATTACGTCGTCGATAAATCGAAAAATATGATCGTGAAATTGTCTCCTGGCTAACAAGGAAATACCTGAAAGTTCACCAGAAATAATAATACCCGGTTACTGTAAATAATTAGCACATCAAATTTACAACGAGAAAGGAAAATGTTTGAGTTTTTTTCAGTGTTTTGAGTGCAATCTTTATGCTACAAATATTATAAAAATCGTTCAAATCCATATTAGAATCCGAATTCAAATTCACCTTTACTCACTGGGACATTTGGATACATATCATCATCACTTTCAATACGCTTTCACATTCACTTTTTTTTTTAATTCACCTTCAATATAAAATTAATGCGACTTAGTTGAATTTATGCCCTCAAGGCGACATGTTTCATTGTTACAGAAAATTATCTCTCCTTTACACACGGGGATATTTGGATACATATCATCATCACTTTCAATACGCTTTCACATTCACTTTTTTTTTAATTCACCTTCAATATAAAATTAATGCGACTTAGTTGAATTTATGCCCTCAAGGCGACATGTTTCATTGGTACAGAAAATTATCTCACCTTTACTCACTGGGATATTTGGATACATATCATCATCACTTTCAATACGCTTTCACATTCACTTTTTTTTAATTCACCTTCAATATAAAATTAATGCGACTTAGTTGAATTTATGCCCTCAAGGCGACATGTTTCATTGTTACAGAAAATTTTCTCACCTTTACTCACTGGGACATTTGGATACATATCATCATCACTTTCAATACGCTTTCACATTCACTTTTTTTTTAATTCACCTTCAATATAAAATTAATGCGACTTAGTTGAATTTATCCCCAAGGCGACATGTTTCATTGTTACAGAAAATTATCTCACCTTTACTCACTGGGATATTTGGATACATATCATCATCACTTTCAATACGCTTTCACATTCACTTTTTTTTTAATTCACCTTCAATATAAAATTAATGCGACTTAGTTGAATTTATGCCCTCAAGGCGACATGTTTCATTGTTACAGAAAATTATCTCACTTTTACTCACTGGGATATTTGGATACATATCATCATCACTTTCAATACGCTTTCACATTCACTTTTTTTTAAATTCACCTTCAATATAAAATTAATGCGACTTGGTTGAATTTATGCCCTCAAGGCGACATGTTTCATTTTTACAGAAATTTTCAATTTCGGCTTATATATGGGTTTTGAACTTCGGTTAAAATTTTTGAAGAAAAAGTGTATTCTTGACTTATACATTTATTGGCTTATATTCAGAAATTTGTTATACTTTCTGTTACATGCACGAATAAGAAATAAAAAATACTTATATTCTGTAACATTTTTTCTTTTTCTGCTAAATACATCCCAGAAATCATACCAATATTTCTTCTACTAAATTTTAAGAATTCCCTATATTTCCTTCATATTCTTATATATTGTTTAAAAACATTAAACACAACAATGGAGTTTATAGAAGCAAAGATAATACAGGTTACTATTTTTAAAATTGCATAAATTGTTGGTGTAAGGAATTTGCCTTTTTCAAAATAATAGTATAGCGTGAAACTAAAATATTTAGTAGCTTAAAGCTTCTAAATATCTATAGTTCATAATATTTTAAAATCTTTCTATGTTCTAAAACTTTTATAAAGCAGTAAAATACGTTTTTATTTATTATAAGTTTAACATTTTTTTAATTACATATTAAAAACGTTTTATTACCTATTTGCAGTTTACTCTTAAATGTTCACGAAATATTAAATAGCATATTATATTTATGCTACCACAACAACATAATTTTTAAATTTAATGTAAAAATATGTTCTATGATAAAATGAAAGTTGCTAATCGTAAAAAGGAAAACCACAAAAACTGAGCGTTACATGGAAACATAGCATATATGAAATAAAATTTTAATGTTGTGATTTTGAGCATAAGCAGTAACAACAGCAAGAAGGATTTAATGTTGTATGTACGAGTGATAATATTTTAAACAATAAGATCGTTTTATAATATAAAATTCGTTTTTAAATAAAAGGACTCATACTAAAAACAATTTAAAATATCGTTGTTTTACAATATATAAAACATTGTAAAACAAAATTAGTTATAAAACTTAGTTGTTGTTGTAAAACATAGTTCTAGGTTAAAAATATATTTACATAAAAATACATATAAAATAGAAAAAAAAATTAATATAAATTACATAAAATACTCAATTATTATAATAAATTAATAATAATTACTTATAAATAGCATAAATAATATTAATATATATTAAAAAAATGAATAAAATATAACTGTTTCACCTTATAATCTTTATAAAAAACCATCAGATTAAAATCAAACGCATTTTTTTTTTGGGACATTGATAGGCTGGTACTTATAATTACCATGAATAGCCCACCAATGCCTTCTTGAAGCACTTTTTAAGGTTAGTAGCACTTTGTGTGTCGCATAAGGCGTAATCCAGAAAACTTCCACAAAACACAAAATTGATTTTCGTTATAAATAATTTAAACACATTGCCAAAATCCCTATCCTGTCTACTCGTTTGTGAAGCAGGGACTGCAATCCACCCCACTGGCAGATTTGAACCTAAATCGCCCTTCACATTAAATGCACACATTACCACTGATCTCCGGGTTGGGAACTCTAATACCGTGAATTTAAAGTCGATCTTATAAACCCAAATATAATAATTTTCAAAAATACAATTGCTACAACATTATTTCTTTATTATTTCCTTTCATTTCATTTTGTCTATTTCAGTTGAGAATATAAAAAACGCTGAATTATTTGGGAAAATAATTTTAAATAATTTTAAATTATTTTTATTATTTACAATTTTCACTTATTTTTTTAATAAGAAGGTTTTAATGAATATAAATAAACGTATAATAGTATATATATAGTATAATATTATATATATTTAAAATGCTATTACAAAATCTCTTATTTAATTTTCTAACTGCAAATAGATCATTTTAAAACTTTTTAAACGTATGATTAAATTTATTTAAATTTATTTATTTATTATTTAAATCTCATGTAATACGCTTTTATTAGTATATAGTGACTGAAAGAATAAAAACCAAAATGTTCCTTCGAAGTCTAAAATTGAAGCTCCCTATTATCCTAAGTTACGATGAAGGATTTATAACAGTAAGCAATAATTCTGTTTCTCCTACTATTTAAACAAAACAATTGTTTTAAATAAACAGATATCTTACTGCAGGAACAGAACGTTCACTAATATCAGTTTTCTATACTAAAATTATATTACTTACGATTATTCTATATAATGTAACAAATTTTTCTGAGATAGAAAGTTCTTCAAATACCAGTGTTTAAAATGAATACAAAAGTTATTCGTCTCTAAAGACTTCAAAAAAATTGCTTCTTTACTTTAGGTTTCAGAGCTGCTGAAACTTTAAACACCTTTGTGTTTATTCTCACAAAAAAAAAAAGTCTTTCCAGACAAATTCAATACGGAATCTAAGTTGAAGTAAATTTTTTTACTGCCGTTTTAAATTCTAAAATTTTATTGTATTTAAATTCGTATCCATTCTTCTTCACATTCGAGTTAGTATATTTGAAATCCAATGCATGTTAAGTAATATTGGAACTTTGTTTTCATTAATTAAGATTAATATAATATTAATTTTACTAAAACACATTTTATAACATTTTTAACTATAAAAATATTTAAAATATATTATATTAATTTTTTAATAAAATATATTTAACCATTCTTTATAAAAATGGTCATTTTATTATTTATATTAAATAATAAAATATATTATTTATATTATTAAATTTATATCAGAATTTATTTATAATACATTAACACCAAAATTTTCTTGTACATAAGCAACTATTACATGAATTCTTCATATTCAATAAGATAAAAAAATTAGTAAATTTTGCAAAAAAATTTAGTTAAAAGTATGTTAAAATTAAAAAAAAAAATTAGTAAAAAATACATTTTGGTGTTTTAATTGATACAATGAAATGATACAATATGGAGTTTTGTTTTTATAAAAAATATTGAAAGAAAAATTCCCAATACAACATTTACTTTATTTCACTTAAAATTTATTTACATTTATATTTTATAAAATTTGTTGTATTTACTATATTTCACATAAAATTTATTGTATATTTACTTTATTGCACATAAAATTTATTTACTTATATTTTATATACTTTTATATATACCACCTATATTTTATAAAATTTATTATTTTACTTTATTTCACAAAAATTTATTTACATGTACACTTTATAAAATTTATTATACTTACTTTATATCACATGAAATTTATTTAAATTCATATTTTGTAAAATGTATTATATTTACTTTATTTCACATAAATATTTACATGTATATTTTATAAAATTTATTATATTTACTTTATTTCACATAAATATTTACATGTATATTTTTAAAATTTATTATATTTACTTTATTTCCCATATAAATTTATTTTCATAAAAATAATTTATAGTTGAAAATAGCATGTTGTGATTATATTAAAAAAGTATTATCTAAATTATGTAAACAATAATATCTGCTTTCATATAAAACTGTAATTTTCAGGTGATTTGTTTACAAAAATTGTATTTCAATCTTTTTTTTTTTTTTAATGGCATATATTTTTATTCTTCGTAATATATATGGCAATGAAAACATTTCTATTTTGCTTTAAGGAAAAAAAAAGCCATTATGTTACTATGAAAAAATTTGCTTATTTAGAGATCATTGACGTTTCCTTTTAGCACGTGCTCGTAATTGACTAATCTTTTACGTCATATCCTGTTTTATAAATAAGCAGCAACCCTGACTAGGATCCATTTGCAACCCTCTTATCTCATAAAAAAATATACGAGAACAAGATTATGCGTAATGAATTATCTTATTATTGTGATATATTTGGGTCTGAATTATGCTATTTTAAAATATCATTGACATAAAGACCATGGGAACTTGTTTTCAAAATCTAATTACGATTATGTCACAGTATGTATTTTAGATAATTATATGAAGATATAATTATCTAAAAAAGAATTTATCAAAACAGGAATTCAAAATCTGCATTTATCTAAGTATAAATTCAAAATATGCGTTTATCTAAACATACTTTGAAACTTACATTTATATAAATATAAATTGAAGGCATCCATTTACCTAAACATTAATTTATTATTTACCCAGTGTGGGTCCCAGTTAGAATAGCCCCAGTATAGACCATGCATGTGTAAAAGCCGACTAAATGGATACCCATTACCCGAGGGTATAATACCGTTCAGCATACTCTTGTTCATGATTATTATTTCTTCAATAGTTTTGTGGCATCGACAACTGGTCCCTAATTGTACCGAATTTAAAACTTAAATTCTTTTTATTTTTAATTTTCATTTTTTCATTTTGTATTTTCCTTTTATTTTATTTTATTTTTATTTTTTAGTATTTTTTAAATTTTAAGTAACCTTTATTTAAATTTAGAAACATTATCTTGTAATTTTCATACTAACCTTAAGCAGCCTATTAAAATTGTAAATCTATCTATGAATTAAGATGCGGAGGTTAAGGGAGTATATCCCCATTGGTACTCCGTAATCGGTACCCCAGTTGCCAGTTGCCCGGGTGGGGTAAGGTCAAACTTCTCCCTTTGGGTGCCCCATGTCACAAGGTCAAGGACAAAAGAAGTTGCATTATTTTACCCTTTGTCATGACTCGTCGGTTTAAGACTTACTGGTCTTGATCTATATGTTGCTGTTGACCAAGTGGGATAAAAACAACAACAAACATTAATTCTAAAAGGGCATTTATCAAAACATAAATATGAAGGCCGTATGTGTTTTTAATATCTTATCCAATTCGAGGGAGGATATGATGAATGCATAGGTTGAGATTTTCTTCCATAGGGCAAGAGAAAAAGTTATGGAAAGTGTGCTTTTCTTTGATGCTATTACTGGGTTTATTTGTTAAAATATTTAGTGGTAAACTGTGGACGTAGTACTCTGTAAACGCTGAATTTGCTACATGTTTTATTTGCGTCTTTCATCACTAGAATTTCATAATGCCTAGTATTTGAAGGCGGCATTTAATAGTTACTTTTGAACTGAATTTTTTTTTTATAAATATAACAATATTTTAAACAACCAAATATCATTAAAATCAAATATACTTGTAAAAAAATTCAGTCCTCTTTAAATTCATATAAAAAATATTTTAATTAGACAGTACAGACATAATTATCTTGCATCTTGTAGTTATTACTATTATTTCTTGTATTTATATTGCATTCAAATGAGGTTTCTTAAGATTCAATACGTATATATTAGTTGTAAGAACTTTTTAAGGTTGTGTTTTTTACTTGGATATAATTACAGTATTTTCATTGATTTATGTATATAATCATTGTTGCTTTTATGATTTAAAAAATAATTAACTATATAATTACAATGTAAAACAGTTTATACCTTTTTTACCCAGTAAAATGTGCATTAATGGAAATTTGACTTAAACTTGCACTTTCATCATTATAAATAATTAAAGGAATTAATTTCTTCAAGAAAATAATTATTAAAATTTGAAACAAAAAAAATATATGTGTCTGTTTTATACTTGCTGTTATAAAAGCAGTTATTTATAAATTATATATTTATTTTCACCAAATAACATAGATTATGTGGATAATAACAATCATTCATTTTATGATTTTAATGTGATGATATAATTTTTAATATTGGTATCTAAAACATTTTACTCTTTTTAAACAAAATATGCGTTTACTAAATCTCAAACAGGAATTTAAATTTAAATTCAATTGCTATAAATATTAATACAAATAACTATTTTTTTTGTAAACAAAATCAAGGGCTTGTGAAACAAAATGTTTTTTTCATTATCCTTAATATTTCTAAAATATAGAAAGACTATATTCTATATTAATTCTACATTCTAAACATCTCTACATCTCACGAGTCTACATCTCGCCCATTTCACTTGCACACTACAATAGAATTAACCCTTGTAGAACAATGTTTCCAATTTGCCTTTGTGAATATAATTATTGTACATTTTATAATTTAAAATAAAATAATTAAAGATATAATCAGATGGTTCGATGGCCGAGTGGCTAGCGCTCTAGCGCTTGGTCCCGCAAGTTTCGGGTTCGAGTCCCGGCGGTGTCATGGATGTTTGTAGTGGTTTGGAATCCACTTTAATCTGTAGGTCCTGTTCTCATATGACCTAGAACGTCAGAGAACCAAATCAGACTTCTGATCCATATCATTCCCAAACTGTAAAGGGGCAACCCAGCTCTAGGCACAGTGATGTGGTATGGTGTAGTTAATGTGGTACAATACGACTGCAGAGCTTACGGCTGACAAATCTACTCCATAAAAAGAAAAAAAAATCTAATGTCTCAAAATCTGTAAGTAAGCAGACCCTGACAGCCTTGGCCAACCATGGGCCTATTGCGTCAAAGCAGAAGAAAGAAAAGCTGGGGCCCTTTATTGCTTATTGTATCTTACGTTTATTTTCCATTTCTTTTAAAATGTGAAAACATTTTTAAGCGACAATAGCGGCGATGCATTATTTGATGACCACTGGTGAGTAAATGTGTCATCCAAAATCGAAAACTATAGTAATAATTATCGGAATAATATAGTTCCAAATCTAATATGCATTCGATTGAAATGAATGGCTAAAATTATGATTATTGTATAATTTAAAAATAAATTAAACATGATTAAAACTTATTGATTATAATTCTAACAATGTATACTTTTAATTTAAGTAAAAATTAATCTGAAAAAAATGTGTTATAAGCACTCTGATATATTAAGAGTTAAAACAACATGCTACACCACATTATTATAATAATTGTTATTATAAGACTCGCATTTTAAATTAATAACAATGCACTTACTCCTCTAATACTCGTAGATTACTCAGGCCTCCGCGGTGATGTATAGAGAGTCTTGAGAAACATAATTTATTTACTTTATTAATCTTAGCTACTAGGGCACACATCTGGATAATTATTGTGTGGATATTTCTAACGTTCCTAAACATACATTAGAGGAAGAGGCTTTCCCCGGTATTCCTATTATTTATGCAGCCAAAGTGTTAATCAAAACAGATAGAAACCTATTCCCCAGGGAAAATGATTCCAACCTAATTCCACCAGTATAAAAGATGTATGTTTATTATTTCAAAACACAGACACATCAGCGTAGTCACAAGTGAAAATATTGTATATTTTGTATCCTTATTTAAATTATAATTTGGTCTATAAAATAGCTATATTAATGTCTAGTTATTATGTGGTATATCACGCATTAAGTATTTTTAGTTAGTGATGGGAAAAATCAAAAATTTATAAGGATGTATCAAACTACTTTCAGAGATTTTCTCCTGAGGTTGTTACACATCCAAATGGTTTTGTTAAAAAAAAAAAATGTAATCACAATATAAAATATTAAAAAGCAATGCTTATAAATATATAATCTTTATGTTTAAAAATGTTTTAATAATATTATTGAGAAAAAAAAATTATTTATCCATTGAAGAAGTCATATAATATTTTCGATATAAGTTGATCTTTTCTTCGAACTACAATTCATGCTGTTTATCTGTTTTTTTTTATTTGGTTTCAGTATTTATTTGAATTAAATGTAAAAAAAAAAATCGTAAATAGGTTTAAAGTAACCTAATTTTTGCAGTAATTCAATTGGGGATTTTTACTTTAGTATGCTTTTAGTATGCTGCAATTCTTTTGAAAATAAAAATGTCAAATTGAGAAAAACTACATTGAACTGCTTAATAAGTTTTTCCAGCATGTCCATGTATACAGAATTCTAAATACCAATATTACAAATTTTTTTAGGATGGATAAAGGTACAACTAAATGACTAGGAATCAAGTGTTTTAGAAGTTAAAAGTAAAGTTTTTATTACTTAAAGAACCAGTGCTCATTAAAACGTGTACCAGCTTTTAAATTCCTTTATATTTCAAATCCATTACTAATGTTCAATACCTTCTCAGACATCATAAATAACAGCCTGTGTGAGGGATTCCATTTCTGAAATCCTTTTCTTTTGAAATTTTTCTAAAAGCTTTCAATGGAAGCAGTGAAAAACTGAATTCATAATTGAAATTCTCAACAGCCCAATTGAAAAGCCAGAATACATAAAATGTTATTCACCCAATATCACGAATGATTCGATATGCATAATGCCATTAAAGACCGCGCATGGATTTATTCATTTTGGAAAAAACACGATTCCAATAGTGATTTTTCTTCAGGCTAGAACAACAGAGAAAATAAGGAACAAAATATAAAATAATGACGTTGTCTACGATTTAAGAAACGTAAATTCTAGAACTGAAACTTTCTGCAAGTATTGGGTCATTTCTTTTTTGAAAATGTGCTTTGTTTTTTATTTCGAAAAGAAAATCGCCTAGAATGTCTTACAAAACTGTCAACAAACTTTTTGTTCTATATTCCAGAAAATTTGTCCTATAGTCTTTTCTCAGATTTTGAAAAAAAAAAAATAAATAAAATGGCTTAGACAAAATGCTGTCAAGTACAAACAGGTTTTATTTTATTTTATTTATTTATTATTATTATTATTTATTCCTTTTGAACACAAATACTTGAATATGCTGTTTAAAAAATGGTTTTAATAATTTTTATAATGAAATAATTTGTTTTTATTTTTATCTTAAGATAAAAGAGAAACAAATTCTTTTATTATAGATTCTTGTACTATAGATTGCAAAGATTTTTAATTATATCTCTCATTAGAAATTTAGAAATAAATAAATATTTTATTTGGAACATTTAATATTTCATATTTTTTTATATTTACATTTTTAAATTGAAAAGTAAACTGAATATTTCGAATCGAATATATGATGATTTGTGTTGTTTAGAGAATTTATAAATGGTAAATATTTCGATTAAGAAAAGCTTAGTTTTACTAATGAATTTACAGTTAAACTAAAAATTAGGCAAATACAAAAATACTAAGATAAATAAATGTTTTACTATCCAAAGTTACTAATTAATTCAACCATGCTCATTAAATTAATAAAAACTGGTGTAAAAAATGAATGTCTTACTTCTATGCAATCCTATTCGTAGCATATTATTCTCGAAGACATTTCTCATGAATGAAAAAAAAATGAGTGTTTTCTAAATAAAGAAAGTGTTCTTATTACTTAAAGCAATAGTCCTCATTAAAATTAAGGTACCAGCTTTTAAATTCCATTATATTTCAAATCCATTAATAATGTTCAATACCTTCTGAGGCATCCATAATAACAGCCTTTGTGGGGGATTTCATTCCAGAAATCCTTTTCTTTTGAAAATTTTTCTAAAGCTTTCAATGAAAGCAGTGAAAAGAACTGAATTCATAATTGCAATTCTCAACAGTCCAATTGAAAATCAGAATACATAAATGTTATTCACCCAATGGCACGAATGATTCGATATGTATTATGCCATGAAAGACCGCACACATGGATTTATTCATTTGAAAAAACATGATTCAATGCCGATTTTCTTCAGGCTAAGAACAACAAAGAAAATAAGGAAAAAAAAAAAAATAAAATAATCACTCTGTCTGCGATTTAAAGAAAAAATAAATTCTGAAACTAAAACTTTCTGCAAGTATTGGATCATTTCTTTTTCAAAATGTGCTTTGATTTTAATTCTAAGCAAAACGCACAGAATGTCTTACATAGCTGTCAACAAACTTTTTGTTCTATATTCCAGAAAATTTGTCCTATAGTCTTTTCTCAGATTTTGAAAAAAAATAAATAAAATGGCTTATACAAAATGCTGTCAAGCACAAACAGGTTTTATTTTATTTTATTTATTTATTATTATTATTATTTATTCCTTTTGAACACAAATACTGAATATGCTGTTTAAAAAATGGCTTTTAATAATTTTATAATGAAAGAATTTGTTTTTTATTTTATCTTAAGATAAGATAAAAGAGAAACAAATTCTTTTATTATAGATTACAAAGATTTTAATTATATCTCTCATTAGAAATTTAGAAATAAATAAATATTTTATTTGGAACATTTAATATTTAATATTTTTTATATTTAAATTGAAATGTAAACTGAATATTTCGAATCGAATATATGATGATTTGTGTTGTTTAGAGAATTTATAAATGGCAAATATTTCGATTAAGGAAAAAGCTTAGTTTCACTAATGAATTTACAGTTAAACTAAATATTAGGCAAATACAAAAATACTAAGATAAATAAATGTTTTACAATCAAAGTTACTAATTAATTCAACCATGCTCATTAAATTAGTAAACTTTGGTGTAAAATGAATGTCTTACTTCTATGCAATCCTATTCGTATATTATTCTCGAAGACATTTCTCATGAATGAAAAAAAATGAGTATTTTCCAAATAAAGAAAGTGTTCTTATTAATTAAAACATCAGTCTCCTCATTAAAATCAGGTACCAGCTTTTAAATTCCATTATATTTCAAATATATTAATAATGTTCAATACCTTCTGAGACATCCATAATAAGAGCCTTTGTGGGGATTTCATTCTAGCAATCCTTTTCTTTTGAAGTTTTTCTAAAGCTTTCAATGAAAGCAGTGAAAAAGAACTGAATTCATAATTGAAATTCTCAACAGTCCAATTGATAAATCAGAATACATAAATGTTATTCACCCAATGGCACGAATGATTCGATATGTATTATGTCATGAAAGACCGCACATGGATTTATTCATTTTTGAAAAAACACGATTCAATGGTGATTTTACTTCAGGCTAGAACAACACAGTAAAGAACGGAGCAAAAAATAAAATACTGACGCTGTCTACGATATAAAGAAAATAAATTCTAGAACTTTCTGCAAGTATTGGATCATTTCTTTTTTAAAAATGTGCTTTGTTCTTATTTGGAAAGCAAAACGCCTAGAATGTCTTACAAAGCTGTCAACAAGTTTTTTGTTCTATATTCCTGAAAATTTGCCCTATAGTTTTTTCTTATTCAAAAAAATAAATAAATAAAATTACCTAAACAATATGTTGATGAGCACAAACCGGGTTTTATTTTTATTTTATTTATTTATTATTATTATTATTATTATTTTGTTATTTCTATTGAACACGAATATTTTTAATATATTGTCTCAAAGTTGATTTGAATAATTTTATAATAAAATAATTTGTTTTTTTATCTTATTTTTTTATTAAAATGTTTTAATTATATCTCTCATTAAAAATTTAGAAATAAATAAATATTTTCTTTGAAACATTTAATATTTAATATTTTTTATATTTACATTTTTAAATCGAAAAGTTAACTGCTTAGTTGTAAACGAATATGTAATGATTTGTGATATTTAGTGAATTTATAAATGGTGAAAATTTTGACTAATAAAAAGCCTAGTTTTATTAATGAATTTACTGGTAAAAAAGACATTAAGGAAACTGACAAGCTAAGATTAGAACATATTTTACAATCCAAAGCTACTAAGCAATTAAGCAATGCTCATTACATTAATTAAATAGCAGTAAAAAGAAATGAATGCCTTTCTTCTAGGCAAGATCAACTCATAGCAGATTATTTTCGAATACAATATTTTAAAACTCTCATGAATAAAATAATGGAAAGTGTTTTCCAAATAAAGAAAGTGTTTTTATTACTTTAGAAACCAGTGCTCATTAATGTACTAGCTTTTAAATTCCATTATATTTCAAATCCATTACTAATGTTCAATACCTCCTCAGACATCATAAATAACAGCCTGTGTAGGGATTCATTCATGAAATCCTTTTCTTTTGAAATTTTTCTAAAGCTTTCAATGGAAGCAGTGAAAAACTGAATTCGTAATTGAAATATTCAACAGCCCAATTGAAAAACCAGAATACATAAATGTTATTCACCCAATATCACGAATGATTCGATATGTATAATGCCATTAAAGACCGCGCATGGATTTATTCATTTTTGGAAAAACACGATTCCAATAGTGATTTTTCTTCGTGGCTAGAAACAACAGACAAAATAAGGGAACAAAAATATAAAATAATGACGTTGTCTACGATTTAAGAAACGTAAATTCTAGAACTAAAACTTTCTGCAAGTATTGGGTCATTTCTTTTTTGAAAATGTGCTTTGTTTTTATTTCAAAAGAAAATCGCCTAGAATGTCTTACAAAACTGTCAACAAAGTTTTGTTCAATATTCCTTCTGAAAATTTGTCCGATAGTTTCTTCTTCCCTGAGTTTTTTGAAAAATAAATAAATTGCCAAAACAAAATTCTGTCCAAGTACAAACAGGTTTTATTTTATTTTTCTTTTGAACAAAATACTTAAATATGTTGCCCTCAAACATGTTTAATTATTTATAACAAAAGAATCTGTTTCTATTTCATCTTCTCTTTATTAGGTTTTTAATTATATACTTTTTCAAATAAATAAATATTTTATTTTGAGCTTACAATTTTAATATTTTTTTTTTTATATTTACATTTTTAAATTGTAGAGTAAACTGCTTTTATTTATAACCGAATAAGTAATGTTTTGTGTTTCTTAACTAATTTATAAATGGTGATTATTTTGACTGATAAACAGTTTAATTTCATTAACAAATTTTACTGGTAAGCTGAACGTTAGGCAATTCTGAAAACACTAAGATCAGAAAGCGTTTAACAAAACAAAGCTTCAATTATTTCAACCATGCTCATGGAATTAATAAAACTAGTAAAAAAAAATGAAAAACCTTTCTTCTATACAATCCAATTTTCGTAACAGAATATTTGAGACAATGCTTTACTTTTTACTTTCAGATATATAACGCTTTATATTGTTAACAGATTTTTAAATGCAGACTAATAAGGGCTTAGTTTCATTAATAAATTTATTGTTAAACTGAACGTTTTACAAATGAAAACACTAGAGGATCAGAAATGTTTTATAATCAAGCTACTAATTAATTAAACCATATTAATTAAATCTAATTAATAAATGAATACCATTCTTTAAAGAAATCAATTCGCAGCAGATTATATTCAAGAGGCATTGCTAAATTCCTCATGAATGAAAAAATGAGTAATTTCAAATGAAAGTGTTTTTACTACTTAAGCATCAATTGCTCATTAAAACATGTGCAGCTTTTAAAATCCATTATCTTCAAATCCATTACTAGTGTTCAATGCCTTCTCAGAAATCCATAAATAGCAACCTGTGGGGATTCCATTCCAGAAATCCTTTTCTTTTGAAATATTTTCTAAATCTATCAATGGAAACAGTGGTGAAAGGCTGGGTTGTGGTTGGAATTCTCAGCAGCCCAATTTGAAATCAGAACACATAAAAAGTTATTTCTGTGGCAGATGCAGTTGGATGCTTATTATGCCGCGAAAGACCGACCGCACATGGTTATTTTGTTTTAAGAAACACGAAGATCAATGCCGATTTTTCTAACTTCAGGCTAGAACAACAGAGAAAATAAAGGAGCAAAAATAAAATAATCACTCTGTCTGTGATTTAAGAAAATAAATTCATTATTACTTTCTGCAAGTATTGGATCATTTCTTTTCAAAATGTGCTTTTTGTTTTTAATTCAATGAAACGCACAGAATGTCTTACATGGCTATCCAGTAA
The DNA here is from genome assembly GCA_021605095.1 of Caerostris extrusa. Taxonomy (NCBI): domain Eukaryota; kingdom Metazoa; phylum Arthropoda; class Arachnida; order Araneae; family Araneidae; genus Caerostris; species Caerostris extrusa. The sequence goes on along the minus strand of BPLR01018233.1, from coordinate 581 downwards.
ACTTTTGTTCCATATTCAGAAATTTGTCCTATAATGTCTTTCTCAAGATTTTGAAAAAAAATAAATAAAGTAAACCCAGACAAAATGTGTAAAAAATACAAATTTGGTTATTTTATTTTTCTTTATTTATTATCTATCTATTTATTTATTTATTTATTTTTGTTTATTTCACTTTGGAACACAAATACTTAAGTATATTTGTTTAAAAAATGGTTTTAATAATTTTATAATAAAAAATTTGTTTCTCTTTATCTTAAGATAAAGATTTTCTCTTTATCTTTATCTTTATCTTAAGATAAGAGAACAAATTCTTTATTATCATGAATTCTTTTATTATAGTTAGATATTAAAGATTTCTAATTATATATTTCATTTTTAAATTTAGAAATAAATAATAAATATTTTATTTTGGAACATTAATTATTTAATATTTTTTATATTTACAGTCTTAAGTTGAAAAAGTAAACTGAATATTTTGAATCGAATATGTGATGGTTGAGTTGTTTAGAAATTTATAAATGGTGAATATTTCAATTAATAAATACTTAGTTTTATTAATGAATTTATAGGAGCAATACATG